>JAQFZY010000263.1:0-35867 GCA_034696285.1 Hypogastrura burkilli
GGAGGTAACTTTTTGGTATTTACGGATTCTCCATTTTGTGTTTTCAAGGAGAAAAAAGTTACCTGTCCGCTCGGGAAAAATAATAGATTTTGGAGGCAAATTTTTTAGTCTAGTATTCATATTTATACTGCATTCACACCGGATTCATATTACATACACGACCTAAGTCATATTGCTATAGATTTTCTAATTTCCATACTTTCTTTGAACTAGAGTCTATATTTTTCAGTCAGCATTTTATACAAGCTTAAATTACAAAATATGCACATTATACTAGCTAGTGCTTTAAATGCGACACCTCAACCCGAAATAGCCAACAACTAGTTATGTTTTTTTTTCATAGTCGACCATTACCCGAAAACTTCGGGGTAAAATCTAACCTAATAATGTTGAGATCAGGTTAGGTTTGATTATCTTAGGTTAAGTTGGGTTAATTTAGTTTAGTTTAAGGGTGTAGTCAGTTCAGACATTTTTTGAAATGTTTTATTTTCGGCTGGCGGCTGGTTTCAACGCCCACAGGCCGTTTTCGGGGTTGGGGTGTAACATGCTTAGCAAATGCAGTTGCTGATTCCGCGATAGCACGGTGGTTTGTTGGCTAGTGGTGAGTATAATCGCCCTTTGTACTTCATATTTAAATCTAACCTCGCCGAATTCAATCCATTTTAAAAAGAAAACAACTCAACGTAATAGAGCTTAATAAAGCCAAACCCGAGCCCAAACTGCATTAAAGATTTGGATATTAAATTTTTAGGTAATATAAAATCAATAGTTTGCCCAAGTAAACTATTACCCGATAGCAAGCTTCTGTACCGCATTTGTTGGCATAGAATGCCCTTGTGCTTGTTTGCATTTCTACTCTAGGCTAGCTATAGACTAAGCTCGGAGGTCACAGACTCTTGGTCCTCTGAACTAAGGTCATAAAAAAGGATGTAAACGTGAGGGCAGGGTATTTATGTGGGTCTGAATCCTGAATTGCGTGACAAAGTCACGTATCCAGCCCAGATCCTACCTACTCCTAATTCCTACAGTATTTTTGTTTCTTCATTCACTTGTTAGTTCCAGCTTTTCAGCTTGCTCTGTGTGCGTAGAATAGGTTAGCGGAATTGTTTTAATTTAATAGGACCAAATCAGAGCTAGACATTGGTTCCCAGCAAGGACAAAGAATTTCTGTGCTGGATTCCAAGACTCAAATACATACATACATATACATAGTACTGCAGATACACATACAAACATGCATACACTAAGTACGTTAGTCATTTGATCGTACATGTAGTCGCTGCATCGCTGTATACAAGCAGTAAGAGTAAGAGACTGCAAATCAAAGCTTTCAATGACAGAAGTAAGAAATAATGTACTTATAGAAAAAAAACTAAAACCAGGCACGTATTTCTATTCCCGCTTTATTAATTCATTACATTTTTCAGTGAATTTGCAAGGTCTACTTTTCGCACGAGCTAGGATATTATAATTAGTTTTCGTTAGAAAAGGTATGTAGGTCTTGTGTTCATAGTAATGTTAGAAGAGTTTTTTTTTGACATTTCGTCACTGGAGTAAGCTTTACATTTCCTTCTCGTAGTGGTTTGAAGTCCTGAAAAGTCACAGAACAAAAAAGGGTAACTCTTGCGTACCGTAATTTAATTATTATGCAGTTTAAATTGAAGGATTAAAACAAAACTTACTCATTTTTTCTTTGGGTTCGGTTTCGGCTTCGGTTTTGGGCTCGGTTTCGGTTTCGGTTTTGGCCTAATCGTTTCCCTTGGCTTGGCCTTGTACCTGGAATTAGTTGACTTACGAACGGATACCTTTGGTGTTTCTGTTAAAGATTCAGATCCGGCCGAGCTCCCCGAGCTTCGTCTCGTCGAGTACGACTCGTGGAGCACTCCGAACTTGACAGCTTTTAGGGCGAGATTCGGCTTGGGCTCCAGTAAGGCGGCCTGTGAAGCCGGAATGGGTCTTGGGATCCGACTTGGGGGTCGCGGGGGGACACTCGGGCCGGCCACTGGTCCCGGCGACACGTGCCCTGACATAGAAGCCAGGCTCGGGTGCGCTAGAGCCATCATACTCCGTTGGGCCAGATTCATGTTCGACATGGCCACTTGACTCGGCTGCAAGAGGTGCATGATTGACAAGGTCTCTGGACTGGGGCTCATGGTTGCGCCTACGGCGAGACTGGCCCGGGGGATGACGGCATAGCTTAGGGCAGACATGGAGGCCATTCTGGGTTGCGGGAGGGCCGGTTCCTCGGCCGCCCCCTTCTTCTTCCCCTTCCTCCGGTGCCGGTGGATGGGGGGCTCTGGGGCCTGGACTCGACTTGCTCCCGGCAGGAAGATGTAGTCGTTGAGGTCAACCTCGATCGGCACCTCCTCGTCGACCGAGTAGATGGAGGGCTGGCGGGGGAGCTCCTTGGGGATCGTGTAGGGAATGACGGGGGGTTTGGGCCGGGCTGGAACGGGCTTCCCAGCCTTCTTGGCCGCGGCCACGGAGGCTTGGTAGGCCGCTTCGGCCTCGCGATCCCTCCTTTCTTTCAGACGGGCCTCGTGCTGTCGACGCTTCCAGCGCCGTTCCAGCTTCCCCTTCTTCCGCATGGCCCGCGTAAGGGCCAGGGCCCGGAGCTCAGCTTCATCAAGAACAGCTCCGGCCGGCTCCTCCTTCTTCGCCTCTTCCTTCGGCTCATTCTTTGAGATCGCTGTGGTGGTCGTCCTTGCGTTCGCAGGCACTTCCGTGGCCTTCTTTGTGATCGCGGTGGTGGTCGTCCTTGTGGTCGCAGGCACTTCCATGGCCTTTCTGATCGCGGTGGTGGTCGTACTTGTGGTCGCAGGCACTTCCATGACCTTCTTTGTGACCGCGGTGGTGGTCATCCTTATGGCAGCAGGCAGTTCCGTGGCCTTCTTTGTGACCGCGGTGGTGGTCATCCTTGTGGTCGCAGGCACTTCCATGGCCGTCTTTGTGATCGCGGTGGTGGTCGTACTTGTGGTCGCAGGCACTTCCATGGCCTTCTTTGTGATCGCGGTGGTGGTCGTACTTGTGGTCGCAGGCACTTCCTTCGGCTCCGTCTTTGTGATCGCGGTGGTGGTCGTCCTTGGGATCGCAGACACTTTCTTCGGCTCCGTCTTTGTGATCGCGGTGGTGGTCGTCCTTGGGATCGCAGACACTTTCTTCGGCTCCGTCTTTGTGATCGCGGTGGTGGTCGTCCTTGGGGTCGCAGGCACTTCCTTCGGTTCCGTCTTTGTGATCTCGGTGGTGGTCGTCCTTGGGGTCGCAGGAACTTCCTCCGGCTCCGTCTTTGTGATCGCGGTGGTGGTCGTCCTTGGGGTTGCAGGCACTTCCTTGGCTGCCACTGCCGCAGCTGCGGCCTCCGCCTTACTGCGCTTCGTTCCTTCACTCTCGGAGGAGCTAGAGCTTCTCTTAGGACCCTTGGCTGTAAAAAGAACATATGTACTTTGTACGTGGTATAGATGGGCTTTATTTTTAGCGAAATGAACTACAAGCCAGGGGAGGAATTCAACTTTTGCGACCCAAGCCTAACCTAATCTAGTTTAAACTCATCCAACAACAGTAATCTAACCAGTGGGCTTAGCATAAGCAAGCTTTGCCCCAGTTCAACGAAATTAAGGACGTGGATGTTTCATTTTTCAAGAAAATCTAGATTTTACCGCACAATTATTTGCCCTTTCCAGGTTCGTGATTTGTGAAAGATATTGGTAAATGTCGTATTGAAATCCATATGCTATGATCTTCATAATAGTATAATTTATTTTACAGTAGGACCAGATGCGATTTTCGTTCTTATTTCCGCAATATTTTTATTTCAATTTTCAAGTAATGTCTGTTTATCAGAGTGTAACATAAATTACAGCACTGAAAAGAGCATTCTGGTTTAGAACCTGTCTTCCTTTAGCAAGAAGACAGCAAGGATTTTAATTCGAAAATGGTTGATTGAATAACGGCAAAAAGTCAATGGGTATTCATACTGTTCAATTGGCCGAAGAAGCCATTCAAGAGTGACTCACCTAATTCCTCTGTTTTGACCGGGACGACTGTCCTCCGAGTCCAGTACCTTGTGGCCGTTAAGATCCTTGACGTCTTCATCCATCTTTTCTTGGCCCTGGCCCTTTTAAAAATTTCCGAAGACTTTGTCTGAGCCACATACTGTGCGTACTTTCTGACCCGAGCATCCCGTTGTTTTTTATTTCTCCCCATCTGCTTCTTGTGTGACATATGGTGGGCCGCCCGCCATTGGTCCTCGAACCTATCGAACATCTCCGGGTCCTCCGGGAAGGTCTCGGGGGTCCGTCGGCGGTTGTCGTCTCCGTAGCAGGGCCACCAGAAGATGTTGCAGAACTTCTCCCAACACGACTCCCCCGGCTCCCTGTACAAGTAGATCATGGACATGAAGGGGTCCCAGGTGATCTTCCTGGGGGTCTTCCGCCGATACCAACGGTCGGCCGTGGCCCGATTTAGGCCCAACTCCGGCTCCGCCTGCGAGAAGTGGAAGAAGTTAATGTCGGGATTATGGAACACAAGTTCCACCTCACAGTTGGGCACGGCGTAGAGGCGGTACTTGGAGCTTGTGCACTTTAGCCAACAGAAGATATGATCAATCACTTCCTTGTCCTCCGGATCCATGACCTGGCGGGCAAAGAAGTAGGCCGTTCGCGTGTGACTCGTGGCCGACCTTCGGAAGTAGTACCGCCCATTCGCTTCCAGCTCCAGGATGGTCAGGTTGAGCTTGAGGACCGTGCAGGCGGCCCCGAGCTCGAAGAGCTTCGGCTCCAGGACCCCGTCCAAATAGATGGCCCGATACCACCACCGGGCCTGCTCATGGGCTTTAGGGTCGGGGTCATCGGGGTCATAGTGCTCGAAGAAGTAGGAGAGGAGCTGGAGGGACCGCTTGACGCCCCACTTGTTCTCCTCCCAGTTGTTGAGGACGTGGTCAATGGCCCGCCATTTGATGCAACGGTTCATGAAGGGATGCCCATAGATGAGCTTGGAGAGGCACTTCATGATGTAGTTGGTGCAGATGTCGGGCCGGACGTGGACTCGAAGCCGGATTCCATGCCCGTCCTGGAAGCTGAACTCCATGACCCGGATCCGACCCCGCTGGAAGTAGCGCTGGAGGGCCTTCATCCTTCTAGGTTCCTTGCGGAAGTGTGGGTTGTAGCTCCGGGACTTGTGGAAGACGGTCTGGACCCTCAGGATGATGTCAGGACGCTCGGGGTTAACAACTTCCCGGAGGGCAAGAGCCTTCCAGCGCTCCATCCGGCCCCTCGCCTTCTTCCTCGAAGTCGGGTGTTTGGGAATTCTTCGGCGCTTGTAGCGGGTCCAGCGGTCGGGGACCAGGATGATCCCCTTGGGGCTGACGGAGGGGTCTCTGGGAATGGGGTGGATGAGGTAGCGGTCAACTTCAATGGGGATCCCATGATCGGATCGGTCCCAGATCAAGGACTCGTAGTCGATTGGGAGCGGCTTGACGGGGCCCCAGAGCCAGGGCACGATCTCATCGGGGGAAACGGGGTCGCTGTCTCGGCGGGGGGTCACGTCTAGTATGGCCGAACGGGGCTTCTTGTGACTGTGGACTGCCTTGAAGTTGCGACTCAGGTCGGGCACGGACTTTGTACGCCGGATCTTCGGCAGCTCACTCTCCTTTCTTGGCGGGCTGCTCATTTTGATTTAAGGAAAGAGGAGGACTGCCCGGGACTTTTGTGTGCCAGGATCCACTTGGTACGGAACTTACGACTAGTAGTTTCCGTCTTTCAATTGGCTTCTTATAAGAAGGAAGGTGGGTGACAGTCTCGCGTAAAGCATAAACGAGCCCTTCAAACAATCAACAACGCATCGGGCCTATTGTTGCTAAGGGAACAAGATTGGAGTTGTCTGCCGACGCACATTTTGTACCTTGTAGTTTCTCCGTAGAACTAGAGCATCCATCAGCCGTCCAAAAATAGGCTTACCTAAATTGACCTAATCTAACGATTGCAGTTTTCCGGAATAGTGTATAATCTAGCCAAACAAAACCCCAATTCAACTGAATTGACTGTTTTCTTTCCTGCCTTCCCTGTTATAACACTTGCTTTCGATTTCACTGAACTTCTGCCAAGTGAATTAACTGCTGGATAGGCGCTTAAATATTATGGCGTGTTAGCATTTAACATCTACGATCTTCAAACTCCTGTACATTATGCAATTGTATAGTCTGCAGAATAATGATTATGATTAACCATTATCCGTTTATAAGTAACGAGTATTGTATGTGCGTTGCAGATTTCTTGAGAGATTGGGTACTAAGTGGTGACTGGCTGTATTTTGATGTTGAATTCAATCATTGCAGACATTCATATTGGAATCCATTATTTTACTTTTTTATTAAGGGTGGCAATAAATTTTATGTTGTTTTCACTTGTATAATTTATTTTACTATATACAATTGACTTCAAAGCCTAACCCAATACAGTGTGTGAGAAATGAGTGGAACAAGCATGGTAATTTGGGATCTATAATTAATTTCCACTCATTCCCTTTCCTGAAAAACTAGCCACATTGCCCATTGGAAAGAGAATACAATTCGGGTTTAGAGCCCAGGAAGCAAATAATGGATTCAAATAGTAAACACATTGATTTAATTACTTCCGAAAGTGACCAGCAAGTATTCATACTGTCTAAATACCTAAACAATCGACATCATATAGTATTTATTATACGGGAAATGTACTACATGACATAATATAGGTACTCGTAGTACTATGTAGATACTTATATTTGGTCGTGTGTACGAGATCCTGCTAAGAAAAGAGTGGGCGAAAATGGGAGTGATAATGCTAATCCATTTTGTACGATATGAATATGAGTCTGCCTCTACAGTATGTATACCTATCCAGCTTCCCTGGACGAGCACAATGGTAAAAGAGAGGGAAACCAATTTGCGAAGGTTTGTCCGTTAAGACTAAGAAGTGTATATTTTTGAGAGATTGAACAATTGGATAGGCGTCTCTTCGGGCCAGTGCTCTAACCCAAGGTCTCCCTCTTGGTCCTTGTACCTCAAAGCTAAGCTCTTTTATTCGGCCCATTATCAAAGACGGAGCAAGGCTCTATGATGGAGAAGGGACTTTGCAGAACTGCAAGTCGGATCCCGTAAAGTGAATGACACTTTACTCAAAGTGCAAAAGATAGCAAGTCTACTCTTTTTACTCTTCATCCTCTCCGTGGTGGGGACCAAGGACCAGTGCAAAATACAACTGGCCGCTCAAATTAGCATCCTGTTATTTTATTGCAGGACTGATGAATAGAACATGTAATTAGAGCATTTCCATATGCATTCTGTCCTAAAATATGGATTTCCAACCTCAAAAAAATTAGGAAGAAGCACCAAAAATATTATACTCTAGCTCTCGTATTTTGCAATGTACTACTAATTTCCAAAGACGTACTAATCAAGACTTGTATGGCTAGGTTTGGTAAATTCAAAACGTTTCTGGTTTTCCTGTAGCCATTCAGCTGGTAATATTCGAGAGGGTCAATAACCAATACTTTATTTTCCATAAACATCAGGAATAAGTATTTTGAGCATCGTTAAAGGCCAGCTATGCAAATAGTAAATGCTGCTGTTCCACGAGTGATATGTATGAAATTCAAGTTAGATTATGTTAATTGTGGACTACAAAAAATACATACTTTTTTCCCGTGAATGTTCGTCTTTACTTTGGTTATTTGTCCTTTTTTGGAGTATAATTCATAGATAGCTTATATATTTATGAGATAGTGCTTACTATAAGCCGCTTACGGAAAGAAGTAAAGATTTTACCGGGAAACGGAGAATCCGATTCGTTAACATAGTTAAAGTAGGATTATGATTAATTTTACTACGCCATATGAGTATAACTTTACGTTACTCTTGTTATATTGGATTAAGTGAGCTTTAGGTTAGGTTGTGATCCCCTCAAGAAGATCCCGCGGAATTCTACGTCTTCTCCAGCAAAAGAAGCCCAATGTTTGAAAGAGGCTAGACGAGACAGCCTCGCCATTAGGGTTCCGCCAGCAGGCCTCATTGGCTTTCTCCGGTCATGGAGGGTCAGGCCCTGAGGCCCCATCCTTCCCCAGTCACTGGACTAAGAAAGGATTATTCTGTCCGACTGAGGACGGACGTGGCAGGAGACGGAGCTCGTAGATGGGCCCTCATATTCCCGGTCCCCGCCTTAGAGTTGGTATGGTAGGAGCCTGGGCCGGCCTGGCCTGTGTGATCCTGAGGTGAGCTGTTGAGAGGACCGAGCGAGCCCCAGAGCCGATTCTACAGGTGAACCTGTTCCTCTCGAGCCTGCTCTGACTTGAGCTGCTGGTGAGGCGGATTCCTGAGCCGAGCCAAGACTTCTCCCTACAGTTCCCGCTGGCCCCAGTTCGCTCTTGTACGCGGAGAAGGCTTGACTGACAGAACCAGGCGGTCCCTCTCACTTCCTTTCACCCCTTTCTCCTTCCATACCTAAGTACATACTGTCCCGCTGAAGGGAGACCCGGCTCTTGGGCGAACGCGGGACTATTGAGTACTGCCAGTGGATCGTGAACCGTGAAGTGCTCACTCCGTTCTGGTCAGCCGGGAATGGGCCCGGAGACTCAGGCCCAAAACTAATTTCGCCTGGACTCCGTATAGAGAGAGTGGTGAGAATGGCTTCGGGACCTGACGCCTTCTCAGCGACCCCGCGGGGCTTTGGGTGCTATGATCGTGAGCTCATCAGCGCGGCAGCGGACAACCTCTGGTCCTCCAGCGTGGTGGCCACGGCCTCAACAGGTGCCTCCTGGGTCGACGACGTCGAGGTTGGCCTGGGTCATCATGCCGGCCATCATCCCCTTGGCCACCAACAGCATGTCCAGTCCATGCTGCCGGCGACCCGACATCCCGCCGCATCCCTTGAGAAGCGGATTGAGGACTTGAGGCGGAAGTTCCATCGGGCCCGCGTGCTCCAGATCAAGCATCTACCCAGGGAAGTCTCCGAAGAGGTAAGCACAATAGGGCCTCCCTTTACTATCCGGCTTATTTCATAAATGCGGCTTGGAGAGCAAGGGCTTCTTGGGACTCGGCAGTAGTGTCTGCCTTGGGTCCAGCTGACCTTCGGCCGGCTCGGCTGGACCTAAAACAGATGAGTGACTCAAGGCTGGTGGACTGCCTCATGTTGATATAGGGGCGAGGCGGCATGGCGCCAGGCTCCAGGCAACCTAAACCCATTTCGGGTGGGACGAGTTGCGAAGTTTCGTATCTTCACTGGCAGGGCTAGGACTCAGTTACGTCTCAAACTCAAGAGGCTTCTGGTACAATGTGGGGGTGAAAAGTGTCCCAGTTGGCAGCCACCATGTAGAATTCTAATATTGAGTTCCAGTTCAATTAACCTGTAGTAGTACAATTAACCCAGAGCGAAACTCTATATTTTACTGGATGGGTTGGTTTGAAAGTTTGGAAATTTCAGGGCTCTGAATTTGAAATTACTGCAAATCTTTACTTCCACCCTCAACATTTAGCCGCACCGCCTGAACCTAACGCAACGTGACATAAGCACTCAAGCATAGCCCTAAGCAAACCGTTGATATTCGGATCCAACCTAACCTTAAGAACTAAATCCAAGCTAATATAAGCTCCATGGCTCAAATTTACTCCAACCTATCGCAATCCAAATGGGATTCTTCCCGAAGCAGTTTTGAGCTTAAAACAAATTTCCAATCCAGAGAAGGATTTGGTTTATCAAATATTCCAATAAATCATAAAAAGACTATAAGGCGTATGTTCGAATCCCATATGGACTCGTTGGTCATCTCCATTTAATTATAAATAAGGAAGTAATGGGTGGCTACGTCATGGGGTTTAGTAAACAAATTAGCGTGCATTATTTAGGAGGAGGTTAATAAACCGGGATGCCTTAGTTTTACGACTCCGGCCTATTTAGCCGCCTCCCCGTCCCTGTCACAGCCTGTCACCCAACTTCTGTCTCAAGACACAACAACAAGAGCTGTCCAAAAGTTCCTCTTAATTTGTAATTGTTGGGCCCCGTGCCTGGGACGGGCACTTCCCGGAACCCCCTCCTTAGAGACCAATAATAAAATATGAAAGAGGAGAGTGGACTCTGTAAATAAATAGTAGTTGTCTCTATTCATCCCGGGTACTTATGGATTAGAATAGGAAGGGAAGATGGGAACTTGTCTCTGCCCCTTCCCCTTCCTATTTATCCCTTGAAATAATGGAAATGTCAACCTAGGTAAAGATCAGGTTACTCTCCATCATCTTCCCTCCTGGCGGAATTTGTGCCCCCTCTCCATCAGGCTCCCCAATGTCATCATCCATCATGGGCTCTGGGCCTTCGCCTCTAATAGGCACTAATAGAATTCCGCCCCGAATCCGGAAAGGAGAAACAAGGCTGGGACAACTTGATTTTTGAGCTGGGACCAAATCCTCAATGTCCTGGAAATCAATTATTAAAGGGCCCATTACTCGGATTTCTTTCCTAGCCCGTCCCGACCTGTACAGTGGACAAGGGAAAGGTAGACTAATGGACAGGAATGGGACTTGATGGGCACAATAGGTCCAACTTGGCACGGGAAATGGATGAAGTAGGCAGGCGGCTCTTCCTCCTGCGGTGGGATCCGATTCCGGGACCCAGCCTAGCAACCCGACCCTTCCTTCCGCAAATCGTCTTATTCACTAATGACGAAACGTGTCATATAACAGGGAGGCCTGGGAAAGGATCTCTCTTCATCAGATATAACTCACGTACACATGTAGACAGGCATGTTTTAGGAAACATTGGAGAAAATTGAGGCAATTCGGCTCATATAATAGGAAATCTGCATACGATGGTATATACCTAGGAAACATATTTCTAGCTAAGCAAATTGGGATCTTCCTCAAGAAAACGGAATAATATAATAAATACAGAGAGAGATCAAACTTTTAAACAGAATGGAACCTAAATACTCTAGCCTGACTCTGAAATAGCCTAACATACCTTAACCTAACGTACTCTAGTCTCCTCTCTCTATCAACAGAAATACAGTAATTTATTTGGGCAGTGGAAACATTTTTTTGAGCCCAAAGTCAGTATTTTATGAGTGAGACAGGTTCCAGCCTTATTGTAGTAGGGAATATCGTATTTTTTGAGTAGTAGGTAATATGTGTATTGTAAAGTTTGGTCGTAGTGGAAGGCCCATACTTCCGCCGTGCTTATTGAGGGATGGGCGGGCTCCCATTTGGGTGTTTTGGGAACTTGTGTGACGAATGATGATAATTTGATGTGATTCTCATTTTATTTCTCCAGTCAAGTGAGAGGGAGAAAAGTAGGGAGAGTGGAAGGGAAAGTTTTTCCCCTCTCCTGTCATTATATGGATTCCTTCTATTAGTCCTCCCTTCCTCACAGAGTCCTCAAATCTCGGGAAACCCTGTCTGATTGCTTGAGGGAAAGGTGTTAGGTAGGGATTCCGCCTCAATTCCGAGTAGGGCCAATCCAATCCATAATTCAGACCGGGACACATCGTAGTTAGCTTTAAATCTGGGCCCGAGGCCCCTTGAGACCGTCCCTAGCCCCGTGATCGGATTACATCTCATTAGTACTATAAAGTACAATAGAATAAGTAGGTGTAGGAAGAGCTCGAGGCCTACCCAGACCAACTGCCAGCCACCTGATTTCAGAGGGCAATAAACTAATAATATATTTATTTATTTATCTTTTTCGCACTCGGCAGGCCCGTCCTTCTCCCAATGTCAGCTCCATTCTCTCTACCTCTACTATAGTAGTCAATCTCATCCCTCGCCCTGCTGGCCCGGCCTGGCTTGGCTGTCAACGGGAAGGATTTGCATATTAGGAATCCTCCCGCACCAGCCACATTTAGTTCCTATGCTGAATCCAAAGGGAAATTCGTTGGGCCTTCTATAAGGTATAGGCATGTTGGAGATTGTTTAGGAAATTGAACAGTAGGCATTCTGAGTCTGAGTCTTGAGTCAGTTTAGGAGAACATAAGCTCAGCGAAGTCAAGATTTCATATTGGAATCCCTACTACCACTTCTGGTTACCAAATTGATCTAAGCCAGGACGTTATCCTGGATACAATGGGATGCGTAGAAGTGAAATAAATAAACCTATTAATTATGCTCGTTCTCACTCGGATCTCGCACATATTTAAATTACAATTTATTTCTATAATTTAAAAAGTCATTTCTCCGCTTCCCAGTGACAACTGAATCGGACGATCGGAAGGAGCATGTGATCCTGGTTTGGAGCCAACCTTGTAGCACTAAGTAAAGTAGTGGACTGTATTTGTTGAATTAGGCGTATCATACTCATACTGATGGGTGAGCACATTGTCCATGTCCTAAGGAATCCTCAACCCATGTGTCCTGTAGTCAGAATCCTTCCAACGGAACGGAGGTGTGTTCGGAGTCTTAATGGGGGATCTCAGGTGTGTCTGCTCTTTTCTCATAAGAAAGTGCCGGAGGGGGTAAAGTAAGGCAGAGTTTAGTACTCCCTGTCCCCATATATGTATCTACGTAGTAGGTACTTGGGGCCTTACATCACTTACCACTACAGAGAGGGTCAGTGAGCTCTCCAAGGTGAGCCAGCGGGGAAAAAGAAAAAGACGCTCAATGAGAAGAACAGGCAAATTGTAGGAGGCAAAAAAAAGGGCTACAAAATTTACAATCCTCCAGGCCATCCCTCTCCTTGTAATAACTCCTTAATTCCAAGTCCCATTTAAATTGATGATGGCCAGCGGTCAGGTGAACAACTGAGAGTACCTATCAAATGGGCCTATCATTTTTGTACGAAAAATTATAGATATTCCCGGAAAAGGCTAATAAGGGAAATATCCAAGTCGGGAAGTGTTGAAAAGTTATTCCGCTCTATATTAGGGCTTTTCCGTTAAAAGCTACACTGTTGCTGCATGACGCATAAGTGCCCATCTACTACCCACACCTCAACTCAGAGTTGAGGGCCGGATCAAAAATAAAATGGAGTCATAATCTCCTCCTGGCAAAATTTGCACTCAGCCCTATATTTTTTCCGCAAAAATTAGTTCCATCCAGCGTGAAAATTGTAGGCCTCCTGAAACGTGAAGATCCTCCCATTGTCATTAAGAGGGCTGGCTCCGTAAGTTTTGTCAAGGCTTGTCCTCCGCCTTAAGAGGATTTAACTGCGTGCCCATCATTTAATGAGAGGGCCGGCGAAGGCGGGAAAACATTTTAAGATCCAGCCGTTTCTCCTAATTCCGTCTCCTTAGTGTTAATGAGCTACATAGCCCTCTCTTATAAGGGAAGGGTCCGGAGCCTATCATTTTGGTCCATCTGAGTACTTCTCGTCTCGAGTTACTGCCTAGTAGAGTTTTATAAGTGCCCTAGTTTGAGAGTCTCTTCGGTACTAATTCCGCCCAATATACATATTTCCCTGGTTTCAACCCCTCAAATGGGATCCCCACCTGCTCCGCCTAAGCCCTGTTTTCACTACGTACAACATGAACTGGATTAGTCCGTAAGGTGGAGAGCTGAGTCCGATGGATTCTAATTATGTCTGAAGTGGATTAGGGTTCGGGCTAGGGATCATCATTAGGGCTTTGGCTAAGTAAGCTTCCGTATTTCAGCTAATGAGCGGGACCTGAGGATTACCGGGTTGGAGTCCCATTCTAAGACTTAGGCCAACTTTAGCCCTGGTATTCGGATGAGGCCTCGACGTAGCTTAATATTCTGAACTGGTGTATACAGTCAATTATGAACGCATTGTACTTTTGGTACCAGAAAAAGAGTTAGCCGCGAACTCCCTTTCCCTGGAACCCAACATTGGCCTAGAACCCTGAAATCGGAGGATTCGGGAGCCCGGTTGCCGGGTTACCTAGACCTGAGTTTCCCGTTCGGCATAAATAGGAGTAAATGGGAGTAGAAGCACTTCGGCCTTATTGAAAGATTGAATAGGAGCCCGGGCTGAATGGTGGCCGGCCGGAGAGCATGGGGCATTTTAACTTGATTTTGAATCAGACGGAGTGAAGCCATAGTAAGATTGGGGTGTTTTCCTCCATATTACTGACTCCGGCCTTTTGAGTAAATAGGAAGTCTTAATATTTCCCCTCCTTGGGCTCGGGCCGCGGTTCCGGGCCGCCTCCATTGTGCGGGAAGTAGATGGGACGGTAATTGGCTCATTGAAGTTGGGCCAAGGAGTCAGGTAGTGGTGGGCCCAAGACGGGGGCCCCGTTTTCCCCGACAAATTCTGGGGGACAGGGTCGGGGGGAGCACTCAAAGGGAAGTGGGGGGCATTAGCATAACCTTCCCATGGTCTCCGGATAGACCAAAAATTCTAATTCCAATCACGTCCCCCGCAACTTCCCACCATACAAAAAATTATGGCCTCGTCTGGTGTGTACTGGCACGAGGACTGTTTGTTACTCCGGGAGCGGAATGGGAGTCTGATGCCACAGCCTCTGATTTCCACATTATAATAGATCACTCTCATAATACATAATAAATAGGGAACCAGCCCTACGGCCCTGTACGGCGTCAACTACGTACAACCAACCGCATATACCTACACTTCCTCTTAGGTTAGGTTGGGAAGGAGAAAAAGTCTCCCTCAAGAACCGACGGAAGACTCCGACCTCTTCTGGCTCACAAATTACTCAGGTTCTGACATTATTTTTCTGGTTGGGTTAGCTTAAGCTATAATACTATTTTAAATAAAAATAAAAATAATGCTATTATAGGTATAGGTTAGGTTATACATTAGGCTAGATTAGCTACTTTAAAGTGAGGTTAGGTCAGTTTCTATTAGATAAGGTCAGGTTAGGTGAGTTTCTGGAAGACTAGGCTCGGTTATAGGCTAGCTTCTGTAGGATTAAGTCAGGTCAGCTTAGCTTCTGGTACATTAGGTTAGGTTACTTGTTAAGGTTCCAGCCTATCTCTTTCTGTATCCAGCCATTCTGTATTCTTGATCTGATCCATTGTTTCCTGCAGAAGTCTCTATTGATTTGGATTCGTTGAATTCCAGTCTATGTAACCCAGTCGGACCATTTTTGACGGAGTGGCTGGGAACATTTGATACTTTGTAAATGCCAAACCCGAGCTTCGTGTCCCGAATTGACCTAGGTCCTTGACTCGGTTCTGTAATCCAATGAGACTCCTTTCCCTCAACCCTTCCCTCCTAATAAGAATCATTGGCTACGTGTGAGGGATGGGAATTTGGGGCCTTCTGGAACCTGAGCCTTCCTCCCGGACCCCGGCCATCATTATCCTCCCATCCATATACAATATACATGTATAATATTGGATTGCGTAAGCCCGTAGTTCCGGATCCGGAAAGGTGTTCCCGGGGCCCGGGCTTAATAATTCAGGCTAGTGTCGAGGCCGGGATTAAGCTCCACTTTCACCAGTCACGTGCCCTGTAACGGGACGCCTTTCCCGAAAAAAAAGGCTACGCCTAAGTGCCCTGTCTGTCTCCCTGGGAATCAGGGGAACCGCAGACGGGCGTCAAAAAATTAGGCTGCCCCAAAATACCCGCCCCCTCCAAATTTAGAGCCAACAAGTCCCGGGAAATCTGGGACAGGCCTGACATTTGTCACGTCGAAAGGCTAAATGCTAAGTCGTTAAGTGCGTAGGATGGCTCCGGAATTAAAGGTCGAGCCTGAGTCCGGGGTGTCTGGCCGCCCCTTCCTCCCCCTGCTTCGCATCTTAAGTCCTGAATCCCATTATGTGCCTAGGATACGGGCGGAGGATCCCACTAGTCGTCAGCTCATCCTTCCAGAAGTACATATGTATCAGGCTTCATCGCCGACAATAAATCCAATCCATGTAAAGTCCACAAAGAGGACCACGGCACGGTGACGAAGGCTCTTATTTACAATTTACAATCCAGAAACCGGCTCAGCATAATGGAAGGAGGCATGGACGGCCTCAGAGGACTTTCCCCACCCATTGTTGTGTTTGCCGGTTGAGGCCTTTGCAGAAGCATTGAGGATTTTTGGAAGGACTTGATCCGGGACTCAGGATTCTCGTGGATCAGGGAGCCTAGGAGTCCCTAGAACTTGAGCCCAGTAGTGCCTCAAGTTGTATAGGCTTAAGAGCCCGTCCGTCTCCGCTTTCATTATAATTTGTGTAGCTAAATACGCCATTCAGCCCGCGTCTCGAGTACAGAGGAACCTGAGGAAATTAAGTAAACACTTTTTGTCAAGGACCAGACTAATGGGAGTGAAAGCAGGAGTATTTACTTCATGGCCAAAGACGTGCTAACTAAAGGAAGGGAGCGTGAGCAGGCTAGGGAACGGGATGCATTCAAAAATTCAGAATATTTCCCAAAATTCATTTGACGTGTTAAGAAAAAAATCTAAAGCATAAAACAAAATTAATGGTATGACAAAGGCTTCGTCCGATGAATTTCCGTAATTGACAATTTTCCTCCCCCCACCCAAAACCACTGGCTCCAAACGCCGCTTTCCCTGTATCAGCCTCTGCACAATAGGAACCCCAGTGAATCCTAACTACTATTTAGAACTCAAGTTCCGGAGTTTAGGTCCTTCTATTTATTTTTAATTAAACCCGAAACCTACATTGGGTGAAAGCAGGAGAAAGTGAGAAGGTCTTTAACTCCCATTACAGTGCGTCTTTATTCCCTTAGCATTGTTCCAATGGATTCCAATTTCTGCGTACACAGTAATGTTCGTACAATGCACAATATATGGCGTGTACGCAAAATTTATAAAGATTGAGTTACTGACGACATATAATATATCTAGAAACGTCCAAGCTTACCGAAGTTAACACAATCTGCAGATATGTAGCCTACCCTTACGTCGTGGGGGAAGGAAAATAATTCCCTATATGAGAATATTTGTTTTAGCACAATTCTGTATTTTTTTAAAGATGCGTTAATAATATTTACAGTAAGGCACAGAATAACCTACATATATTATCTGTTTCAACTTTGAACCAGTGTTTCGGATTATTACCATTTATCACATTTGTAACGTTAATAACCAAAGTGGTAAAAATGATAAAAACGTCGAGAGAAATTTTGTAAAACTTTGAAATATTGAAGGACTGCTACTACAGATTCCGCTCTCAGTGCTCATGGTGACTGAATTGTTATAGAGATACCGTAAAGTCCACTAATGAGTACTAAGGAGGTTTAGAGATACATGAATCAAGGTAGTACTAATACATTGAAGCTGGGCAACAAGTGCCTCAATTTGAAGTGTTTCCCCGCAAGCTCATTGAATTTGGGAGTGGGAACCGCAGGCGTGGCTTGAGCCTCAATTGTTCCTAGTCCCCGTCTCCTATTGACTAAAATTAATGAGGTTTTTGAATGAAGCCCTTCCCAATCCTATTAAATCCTCCTCACCGCCCTTATCCTACAATGTACCTCAACTTGCGGAGACGGAGTTGGTCTGAGCCTCAAAATAAACATCACGTGGGCTCTCCGCATCACTTCTGTTGTCAAAATAAAATTAAGGGCCGGATCCTGGCCCGGCCTGCCTGCTAATTGCCCGGCTTTGATCCTTCATTTCCTTTGGGAGTCCCGGCTAGCGGAGTCCCCGGTCAATTCAATTCTACACAGGGCATCATAGAAGGAACAAATACAAATATTGTGTTTGTACTTTTTTCTGGTTCGGTCGTATTTCTCCTGGAGCAGGAATGCGGATCAACACTTTCTCTCCTCATGATAGTATGAAAATAATTATATGCATTTCCAATATGGAAACCCTATTTGGAACTAATGATAGGAAGGAAGAGACTCTCATATTCTATTCTTTTGGCAAGTCGACCAACTACTGTGGCGTTTGAATGGAGTAATTTTATTTCATAATTCCGGAGTCCCCGTGCTTACAATGACGCAAGCTAGGCGGGTTTTGATTTGTAAGAGAGAGAGAGAACAAGAAATAGATCTACGTGTACGTAGTACGTAGGTTTCCAGGGAAACTGGTGCTGAGCCCAAGAACGTTAACCTCCTAAGTTTTAATGAAATTCTAATATGCCGACGACGTATGAAGTGAAGGGATAGAGTTCTGGATTACTGTAAGGCGGAATTCTGTATTCAATGGCAGGAAACACGTGAAACACGTTTCAGCGGATGGGGAATACAATAATCCAATGTGACAATCTGGATCTAGTCTAGAGCAGGGAGGATGCATAACAGGGGAATCATTTTCTGTCGGAAAAATTAGGATTTAAAAAAAAAATCCACTTGAAATACAATTGTAGAGCTAAATTGGCAAGGTAGGTTAAGTTTAGTTTGATGAGGAAGTGTAATTTTGATTATGTTCGACTAGAGTAAGGCCGAATTAGGTTAGAATAGATTAAGTTAGGTTAGGTTTGAGCTACAAAAACTAATTGATTCCGCTGAATGTTTAATATTTCTTTCGACATGAAGAGTGCGAAGCCGGGAGGCCGGTAGTAGTGCTTCAACTGCTCAAACTGCCGAGACTCAGCATTAGTTCAAACAGAATTTAGTGTTGACATACTGGGATCCTCCGGGGTGAATAGCCCTTCTGTTTGATTGTTCTTCCCTTCCGCGAGCAATTAAAGAGGAGGGCAGGCTGCGGGTTGGACCACTAATACAGTTGATGTTAGGTAATGTGGGCATTAAGGCGTAAGGAGTACGGCGAAAATTAGATCATAAAGGTTAACAGCCCCTTACGGTTCGTCACGCGGCCCCCTTCCTTCAGCCACCACTCCGACTGGGATCATAACAATGTAAATGAGGAGGGAATTGTTGTTCTAAATGGCTCAAGTCCAGTTAGGCAAATGAGGGGGGGCCTCCTACTTAGACTTCCTTAACAGTCAGAGAGCTCCAAAGTCCTGCTTCCTCTACGTGGGCCGGCTACCAATGAGGGAAAAGACCGCAACTAACGTCCTGATTCACTAATTGTGAGGCCTAACTAGGACCTAGTAGGCTTCCTCAAGTGTCAATGACTTCATAGGCCAAGAATTATGGCTGGGGCTTCGGAAGACTTCCTTCCGATTGTACAAGGCTAGCGCTGGGTGGACATGGGTCCATGAAAGTCGTCCTACTTTTGTATGCCGGGAAAGCTACAACATTCAGCAATACTTACTCAGTTTCTAAAGTCCTAATCATTTATTCTGACAAAAAGTAACAATCACTTAATCTAACCTAACCTAACTATATTAAGCCTGACAGCAGTAAGCTACCGTAATGTCGTATAAAATATCCAAGCCTAGCCTAGGTACTAAATATTAAAGAGTGAGCTAAATGAAATTAACGAGCTGGATTTTGCATTTTCCGCTGTCGGCGATTTGTTTTGCCCATTTAACAATAAAGACTTATCTACCAACATTTTTCGGAGGAACGAACCCTTGGTACCCCATTAAGTTTACGCCTTGAATTCAATTGATATATAAAATGGAGTTCAAGGTCCATTTCTGCGGTGTCCAAGGTATACATGGGAATGTTCTAGTACAGGCTAGGGAAAAGTCAACCGAATGTGGCTGGAACTCTTCTAATGTCACTCTGAGAGGAACCAGGGTCACCACTCACCACCCTGAGAAGCCTCAAGTCATCCCCCGCCCTCCAATACAGGTCCGGGCTCTCCAGATACGGACCGCCGGTGTACTGTAAACTATGGGATTAGGTATCTTCGGCAAATGGGGGATCCGTATTATTTGAGCATAAAGTTGTGACATAACACAGGCCCTCGCCCATAAACCCCGATGTTTTATAATAAAAGCGGGAAGGGGCTCTATGCCTACTTGCCTCCTTGGTTCCATGATGGGCCGGGTGCCGGGTAATGGTTTAAGTGTATTTATATGGGCCCGCTAAATTACTGGAGGGCCTGGCGGAAGCCTATTCATAAAATCCCATGAACAGCTTCTTTATTTTCCTTTATAATTTCCTCCGGCTTCAAGTGGCTCTTCCATGTAGGAGCTCAATGGCCAATTTTACTGGAATCGATACAAGGGGACTTGAGGGAAATTAGCACTTTGGGCTTCCCCTCTCCAGTCCAGACGTAATTAGAGGATGGGCCATGTAGGGAACCCTTGGGCCTGTCAATCCGCTTCCAGGCCAAGTCGGATAGCCAATCTAAATAGTCCAGGTGGGAATTTGGCGGAATATGGGACCAATATCTTGGAGCCTGGAAAAGAGTAGGGATGGAGTACTACGGCCTATTCCCTCTGCAATACAATGTATGCAAATTAGGTTGCACTGAGTTTGGTTTTAGGTCTGTTGGCGGACATGAATACAAATTAAAGCTTCCGTAGGCTTTGTCAACACATTGACTCACTCCTCACTTCATGCTCAACTATTTTCGCTAATGCAGTTCCTTACGCTGCGCTTTTTCTCTAAATGATAGGAATTCCTCTGACTCCCGAATCTGAACAATAACGAACAGTGGATACACGATGTTATTTACTTAATAATATATTACGCACTTGGCATCTTCCTATTTACTCATTTCTGCTCGCTATATGAATTACTTCCGCTTCCTCCCAAACTAATTTAAAAGGCTAGGCCTTCCTCCAGGCCCCCTGGAAATATCTCAGTTTCGTAGTAAACTCTAGACGGGCAAAATTTACATTTTACCAAATAATCCACGGTCCAAGTTACTTGAGCCTTGAATTGGGGCTAGGCTTGGGTACATTAGGCCCTGATACGTTAGATTACTGTTTTTGGATTACATTGAGCTGTGTTAGAACTCTAGAATAATATAAATAATATTTTGTCTTCCTCCAGCTATTTATTTGTGTCCGAATTAAAGAGAGCCAGAAATTTATCCTGATCACATCACGTAGCATGAGTCACAATTCTTCCCTGTCCTCCAGCTAATCCTCGGCCTGTCCTGGGAATAGTTGGGCTCTTTCCTCCTATTAAGATAAAATGGGAATAATTTGGGACTAAGGAGCATACTGAAACTGAAATTGGTGGAGAGGCAGGAGGAGACGAGTTCCCCGACGCCTGTCGTCGACGACTAAGGCCTGACACGGATTTATGTCCATGTTTTTCGGGATGTTGTTATTATGTCTTGACACTGAGACTACAGGACTGGGTCCCTATGCCCGGCCTAAGCGTGAGGAAGACGGAGGTGGCAGGGCAGCCAGCCTAAGCCAACTATGAGCTAAAGTTGGCTCGAGATTTATGTTGGATTAAGAGGCCGACCTTACAAATTGTCTCACTTGACTCAATGATAAAGTGACGGGGCTTAGGCTAGGCCAACATTCTTCCCTCATCATCATCATCATTTCCTGACCCGCCCGCTTTACGGAGACAAGGGACATGGCTATAACGTTAGCCATCCGCACTACTTTCTATTCCGCTAATAAGATCGGCCCACCATAAATATAGATCCAGGCTCCGTCTCCACTTAATTAAACTAGGAATAACCTTGAATTGCATCTAATCCCCCCGAAAAAATATAGGCTTAGGCCAAAAGAGTAGGCAAGCAGACAAATAATATTACCCAAGTCGTTATGGAATATGAATCCGGAATTAATCGATAAAGTAGGGTTAACTCGTGCTTATATAAACCTTACAGGGCGAGAGAAGCTCCTTACTACTTTTACATGAAATTAGGTTATCTTAGACCGGGAGTGACTCGAATCCGCAGACGGTTACATTTTTTCCGCCAACTTTTCTTGTCTATGAATAATCCAAAGGGTTGAGCCCGGATTTTCTGATTGACGAGCCTTGGGATTTTGGCTCGGGAGCGACGTTGCTCTGCGGAACATGAGCAATTAAGCAAGACCGGGTTCCTCCTTTGGACTTGGTCGTATAGTGCATAAAGCTGGATGCTGAGCACCCACACATGTTTATTTCGTTTTGGCAGTGATGGAAGGCTCGGTTGGCCGGAGCCCTTCCCGTCTTGGACAGATGGAGGGAGGCCCATTTTTCCATATTCCAGAATTCAGCCGGAGTGGAGAAAATTATTTTCATCCAAATGGGTCCTCAATTCGGCTCCCACTCCCCCCTTTCTCAATATTATGATCTTTGGAGGAAGATGAGGTCTCCACGTGCCAGGCAGAAAATGGGAAAAAAAGAGAGGAAAAGTCCGGGGTCCCAAACATATATACTTACGTAGACGTAGAGGAGACGCTACTGACATTCTCAAGATCTTGAACTCCCTCTGTGGTTAAATATTGTGTAGGCTACGTGTGTATAGAATCCAGCCACTCCTCACATGAGCCATTATTTTCATTTCAGTTAGGATAGGTTACCAAAATTCGCGAGACTCAACTAAAAAGCGTAAAATCTAGTTAGGTTTTACGTGTTTTAGTTCGGTCAGGGACGCAGTAGTGATTCGCTCCCACTTATGCTGTTTGCGCGGGAAATATGAAATTATCCTAGGACTCGGTGGATTGGATCTAGGTTCTTCTCAAGAAAAAGCATAGCCCCTGTGCCTCTCTTATGCCAACAAATATAAAGTTACCAGAGTGAGCGGAAAATGCAATTCCGACGGGTTAGGCGCAATTTTCTAAACAATCTAGAACACATATACTAGGCAATTATTATTTTTTAAATGGTTGCTCTATGCCTTTGAGGAATAGCTAATAAGACATTGGTGTAGTTCCCGGCTTCCTTCAAGCAGAAACCCATAATACGTAGTCAGAGAATACCTAGAGTACTTATTCCTCCATATATCTTGCGGAGAGGGTGTCGCTAATCTTTTCCCTGCCTCTAGTAGTTAGGCTGCCAAAGAACGGGCTTTCCCATTGTCTCCTCCTGCATGCTACTTTGTATTACGAACCAGTTCTGAAGTCGGTTAGTATTAGCAGTTCTAGCCAGGCAGGCCCCGTATGGACAGCTTCGGAGGGTATTCCTATTTTTAGTTCCTCGGTTCGTTGATGCAGTGAGCTAGAGGATGAAGAGCGGTTGACTTTTCCCCGGAATCAAGACCATGTGTTCGAAAATTGGAGTAGTAAAAGGATTAGGGAACATTAGGTGGGACCCCGAGCCCGGGCCTAATTTAGTCGCCCACTCCCAGGCAATGCATTATGGGAGGCCCGTCTATTGTTATCTATCAGAAGACGGGACATGACCGATAAAAAAGGAACAACATTGTCTGGAGTATTGTCCCGTAAAAAGGCCGCGGCCCGCATTCCTCCCCAATCCACAAGGCACGGAAACAAGGATCCACTTCACGCCCACCAGCCTCGGGATTCCTTAAGGAGCCGGACCGGTTATGGAGCCTAAATAAAAGTTTGGCTTTTGAATTAAAAAAAGGCTGCTTTTGAGGCCGATTAATTGGCTGGCTCCTTTTATCTTTCCGGTACAATATATATTTTTGGTCTCTATTAAACTGCTTAATTACCCCGTAAATTTCTATGTCTCTCTAGAAGGTAATTGCTAGACTCGAGAATATAAGCTTAGGTTAGGTTATGTTAGGTTTACTCTGGATTAGGTACGGTTAGGCTACGTTAGGCCGGCGAAGCCCTGTAGACAGCTTTGGAATTTGCTTAGGGACGCCTAAGCGACGGCCCCCTAATTCCAGGTATGCCTAAATCGGACCCGGTTCCCCTAAGTCTAAGGCAGAGTAAGTAAAAGAAAAGGCAGGGCCCATAATCATAAACTGGCTGTCCATTTCCATAAATATTAAGGACTCGGGGCCCGCCACTCGGTTTTATTTTATGGGTCCTAGGATATCAGAGCTTGTGAGTTGATTGAAGATTGGCCCGGGCTCTCTATTCAATATTCAAGGTCCAGGATATATTTATCTGATGCCCCGGACCCGTTTAGCCGGGGCTACGTAGTAGAAGGGTTCAGGATAAATTACTCGGACTCTTATACGCAGTAAAAAATTATGGGGTCCGGCCCTATGCTCATAACCTAGCTCGTAGCCTATTCACGCCCCGCGAAGGGCAACAACGCCAACTAATTCTGCTTCTTCTTGATACAGCGGCGCAGCGGAATCCATAAATACTTCCATGCTCAAAACCTTAAAGCCTGTCTAGTTCAAATTTAAATGGTGAAAAGAGAAACGATCCTTTTTCGATTGTCGCAAAATATCCCTAACCGCACCTTTGCCAAGTGTGTGACAGATTAACCTTTTTCGTATTTTGCTTTGCAAATTTTAGCTAGAGACCTGAGGAGTGACATGGCCCCTGTCACTCAGTAGTAATCCAGAAGCTTGACATTAGTAAACACACGGCGTCCCTCAATCCATTCATACACGTAGATCCCTCTCTAATTATGCGGGAATGGGCTCCTCTACATTACATAATACGTTTAATATCCTCTTACGAAGAATCCTGTGTTATACAAATATATACGCATGTAT
This sequence comes from Hypogastrura burkilli, assembly GCA_034696285.1. NCBI lineage: Eukaryota > Metazoa > Arthropoda > Collembola > Poduromorpha > Hypogastruridae > Hypogastrura > Hypogastrura burkilli. The sequence goes on from JAQFZY010000263.1 coordinate 24,229, forward strand.
GTATATTTTGAGCTCCGATGGGAGTCTTCTAATTTGAAACTTGTGTACTCGGCTAAAGGGAAAAGAGGATACAAGGTTCCACATAATGCTTATTTGCAAAGTAAAACTCGGAAACTCATATATAGGTAGGCATACCGTATGTACGCTTCCGTGACTCGGTTCCCCTACATACATAGATATGTACTTACATTAGCCGTCCGTATTATGACTCCTGAACTGCCTAGCCTTAAAATTACGGCCAAGGAAATGAGCCTAGGTCCATTTGAGAGCATCTGGAGATATGTAGTAAGTACGTGGGGCATATTAAGAGGGAAAACTAGAATCCCAGAGTATTTTTACATATTTTTTTAGTGGATCTAAAAATAAGGAGTATAGGAGCCTCCTAGCACATTTTACCCTTTTTTGATCCGAAGGAAGTTCCAGGACACACACACACTGTGGTACAACATACTAATAGGAAAGGAGTCAAGTAAACAAGCCATCAGGACTTTCTCCATGTAATTCCAAGGCTGAGGGTTCTCTCAATAGGGTCTTGGAATGATGGTTCTGTCAGAGCCTGGCTGAAGGACTCCGTATTCAGTATGTGTTGCAGGTTCTTCAGGAAATCGGACAGTAGGCATACTGGTTGCTCAGTTTGGGAAGTACAGTTTAATTAGGGCCAACCTGGGAGCTACCTGCTGTGGAAATATAAGAATGGATTCAAATATCAGATTTGCCATTGATTGACTTCCACTTCCCGAACTGGCCCGTCAGTGTACAATTTCCTGAACAATCCGCAACAGTCCGGACTCTGGCGTATCGAGTCTCTGCCTCATCCCGATCCCTTCCCTTTACTAGCCCTGTCATGTCACTCGTCATCCATAAGAGTAGCTGGCTGGCATAATTTAGTTCCCCTGTCGTCCAGGCCCAATAAAGTTATTCATGACATTTACTGTGGAAGGGGGGAGAGGGAGTAGCAGGTGAGGCGGAAGAGCCACTTCAAAGTTCGGCCAAACATCTCAACATTTCCAATTTTCCGGAACTGAGGAGGTAGAAAAAAATCAAATCAGTCCGTCTATTTGAAGGGCCTCGGCTCCTGGCTGGACCAAGTCTATGCAGATGGGCCCAAATCAAATGACAGAACCAGTGGTCAGGTCGGATCCGAAAATAATAAATCAAAGACAAGCCTGTCCTGTGTACTGATGTGTCGCATGGACGAGCATTGAGCAATGTCCGAGTCCAGGCACTACTCGGCTCCTTTCCCTTATAATATTGACTAGGCCGAAACCCGCATAAGTGGAGCTGGGCCGGGTTGGGGCAAAACCCGAAACCGGACCGCTTCCCACAATTGGTCTCATGTATGTATGTATGTACTCTCAATACTGCAAATAGTACCTGGTATTCTCTCACTAGTTTATAGGGTCTTGCATTTAGACATATTGCTAGATCTGGGCCTGCATTCCTAATCCAGTTCTCAATTGGTCTCAAGTTATGCGTACCTTTGAGAATTGCGTCAAACCATACGAACACACCTTAGCTATACATTAACCCTGATCCCTGATCCCAAGTCCGAGCTCTGCGTGAAGGAAGTCCGTTCCTGGAAAAGTAATGAGTAGTGATCCAAGGGAATTGAGACCAGAGACAGGCTCCCCCTTTCCCTCCTTTTTGGTCTCCTTTTGGCCTTCGGATTGAATTTCCTTCCCTGTAGTGCCTTTTCCATGGCGCCCCACCTTTTTAATTCCGGGATCCTCATTATATTTGGGATAGGAGGAGATGAAAGCGGTAATGAGAGAAGTTGAAGGAGGGCTTTGAGGCTGCTGCTAGTGGCGTAGATAGGGAATGATAATGAGAGCTTCCTTCCCGTTAGCTCAACTACAGCTACATAGGACCTCGGAGGGCGTCTTGGGGCTGACTGAGGACGGATGAGGAACTAAACTGTACACAGTGTACTACTACTACCTATAAGGTAGAGTAGGACTCCTTGCGAATCGGAAACCATTCTGTACTCCCGTGCCGGAATACCGTTTTGTTGTAAGGACAGGACGGAACTTCTTCCCACTAACCCAGAACCCCCAGTGTCATCCACCTTTGGAAGGAAGGCTTCAATTCCTTAGGCTTAGATCCATATACGCGGACTGCATAATAATGGGCTAGGGACAGGTAGACAATGAGAGTTGGGATCCGCATAGTATCCTATTCTGCATAGGCTCAGGGTACTACTTCTTGAATTCTTACGGTACAATAATAATCAAATCTACGGGTTTCCCATGGTGGAGATTGGAGATGCAAGTCTGTAGACTCGGGTCCTATCCTATACTACATGCCCAATTTATAGGAAATAGGATCCTGACATGGAAGGGAAGACATCATGTAGTATTTGGCCTGGCCTCGAGTGCCAGGATCCTCAGGCGGGCCAATGACTAATTGTGGTTGAGAGACGGGCCCGCTAGGATTATTCACAAAGTTGAGTCCTGCTCGGGCCGCCTCTCACATTAATTTCAATCAGTCTCCCGCTCCATAACTCTTTTGGCACACAATGAGGTCGGATCCCCGAAAATTGGCCAGAGGCCTCAGATACAGAGGCTGGGGCTTAAAAGTAAAGAAGGATAGGCTTTGCTAGGGGTCTTATTCCTATAATCCTGGAGAAAGCGGATTTTCTATTTTATTTCATTCCTTTACAATTTATTCATCCTTGAATCCACAACTTTGCTTGGTAATAATTTCGAAAATGAAGAATATTAGCTCCTAGTTTATATGAATTTGGTTTATGCTCGGTTACATTAACCCGTATTAAGTTAATGTTAAGGTACTGCGGTTAGATTAAATTAGGTTCGGACTTTAAGAACCGAATTAAATCGGCTAAGTGTTATATTATTTAGATGCCAGTAAGACGGTATTTTTACCGGGTTGAGAAATAAATAAAATCCTAAGAGACTAACATGATATCCTCAAGCCAAAACTAACCTAAGATTATCAATTGAAGGACAAACTAAAGGTGCTCATCGATAATCAGCCTTTTTAAAGGAAGGAATCAGTATTTTGAAGTCCCATCTGATGATGTCAAACGCAGGGATTGTAGACTATAGCCTGATCATACTATGTATTTTATCCTAAGATCCAGCTTCTACGGCCTGCGAGCCAGCCTCGCGAAACAAAAGGTGAAAGGAGCTTTCTCCTCCATCAATTAGGTGTAATCATTTTCAGTGTCACTCTGGCCCCGGCACCCGCCTTCCCCTTCATTGAACTCCTTCCTAATAGCATTAATGTCTCGGCTCAGGGGCCCAGGCTCTCAATACGCAGTTCCAGACCCAGATCCGAGACCCTCAGATTCCTATACTTTCCTCCAGGACAAAATATAGATTCTGCCCATAACATCCTAAATCCAGACTCAATTAAATCTACTTGAACTGAACTTGTCGATATTAACCGTTATCACGTTCATTTTCTGTTGGTAGGTAAGATTAAGCGATGTTATGATATGCTTGCATAGGAATTAATTTATTTTAAGCGATTTTATGAATTATGTTTTTAATTACTTACATCAGAATCAAAACGCATGCAACCACTCACATACAGCATTTTAATGCCAATGTTTGAGTAGGTTCTGGGCATATCCTATTTTACAATAAATTACACCATTGGAAATAGCATTCTGGATTTCAATAAAGATCTTTCCATTGGTTGAATTTGACTTACCAAACGGATCAGTCTGTACTCATACTCAAACTGTCCCATTGGCTAAGCAATCTGCAACACAAATAAATATTACATACAGGTACTCGATTATGTACTAAGGGAAAATTAGTGGATAGTTAACCTTACCACAGGTTGGAAGAGAGGGTTTAAAGCTATGTATTTCTACTCCAAGAGGCTTTCGTTGGAGTCCAACGTACCTTCACGTCACAGGTATTACATGTTAGTAGAAAGTGAATGAAGGGGGGAGTTCTTGGCCCTCGGACTCGTACTACGTACCTATGTATCAATGCTCATAAGACCGTTATGACTTCCCTAAGTCTACAATCCGATTACGCCTTTCCCTCTCTGTTCTACTAGTAGAGTGGGGATACGGACCAAGGTATATGTTTCATATTTGGGCCATGATTCCGGGCTACAAAGGGACCTTATCTTGGGCTCCATTGGGACCCCGGCCTAATCCGTGAAGAGAGCAAGAGCCGGGCCTTTATGCCGCGGCTCCCGCGGTTCATTAAAAATGATTAAAGCCCACCTTCCCCCTATCCACTCCTAGCCTTCTATTTACATTGAAAAAGTTTTGGGAATGAATGTGTGCGTGATTCAATTATGCAGGGATAGTCGGATCTTGACAGGGCCCGAGCTAAGGCTATCGTGGTCTATACCTACTTATTAGGGTTCTCCTAAACTTAACGAACTGAACAGAATCCAGCTTCAACTTCAACTAACATACCATAAAATATCAGGATTAATCTAACGCAACCTTAGATTTTTAAGCAGGGAAAATAATTACTCTAGCGACTCAATGATTTAAAAGTCAGAACTCAGTATTTTTGGTGTCATCATAATACTGTACATATACTAGAGCCATATTATACGTACTTAAGTACTTGATATTTCGTATATTTTGCACTCCTTGGATTCGAAGCGGAGGCTGTGGTGAAAACTAGGAAATCTAAACTTTGCAGAGTCCATGGCTCAGCTTGTCGCTGAATTTTAGAGTCAGGCCCTCCCTGCTCAAAGTTTGATCTTGAGAGTGGGATGCACTTTGGGCCAAACTCTTCGGAGAACTATACTGAGACAGGGTATAAAGTAGTACATGGGGAATCCTTTCCCAACCTGTTGTCTCCCTAAGACCCTGTTATGTTCCTATTAGGCCCAACAATGGCGTAGGCCGCTGTAGTTGGAGCCAGAGCTCAGCCTGCCTCCAGAGCACACAGCACACGCACTTTGTGAAGGGAAAGTGTTGAGCTTCCTCCTTTTAGTGCCACTTCGCCGGAGCTCAGAAGGAAGGGACACATTTCTTGGGCCAAGGCATTTAGGTTCCCTCGGACTGAGTCATTGGGAGTCTTTTAAAGATCCCCCCCGCCCAAGTGCAATAGAGACAGGCCAAACTTTCACCTCTCCCAGTTGTTCCCAAGCGCCGTTCCCATTAATTATACTTCCCGGGATCCTGGAAAACCTAACGGTTTAATAATTAAAATATGGACTGTGCCGGAGCATCAATTTGGTTGGACTAGGTTAGGTTTGATTGTATAAAGGCCTATTAGGTTATTGTTGTAGGATTAGATTAGGCTAGTTTAGCTTTGGAATTCAAACAGGGAGCTTAATATAAGAAGTGAATATTATAATTTCTACGCCAAACCTACGTATATGTTCGGATATGAATTATACATGGTAGCCTAGTGAATAGACTTACAGGATTGTACCCCTCACTCTAGGAGAAATGAGGTCGTGCACTTCCTCACCCACCAAGCTCCTGTCATCACTATTCACCTACCTACAAATTATTATATTAATCTCGAAGCCCGCCAGCCCAACCTTAAAATAGCCCCGGCCAACAGTTCTACCTGTCACCCTCTCCTTTGATTTGTTTGAGTCAGATGGTCGGGTCCTTATGCCAATTCCACGAGGAATTTATGCCTCTCCTTGTAGAAGTTCTAGTCGGAGACATTCAAGATTTTTAAGCCATTTGCAAATTCATAATCCCTCTCAGCCTTGAAGCAGGCGTACTCGCGTCTCCAGTCAAATTCTAACAAGGCAATAATAATTTCGGGCTGAAGAAATATTGATTTAGTCGGAATGCATAAAAAACAAAGAACCAGATTAGAACTTAGCCGATATTCTAATGATTATATCGGTGCTGCAGTTCAATGGAAAAATGCGACATGTTTAAATGCGACTGCAGCGCACCCTAAGGCATGTAGATTTAGCTATATACGCTAAAACCTAAAACATTCCAAAAGAGAAAGCATTAAATTACTGGGAATATGCACATGTTTAAATGCAACAGCAGCGCACCCTAAAGCATCTAGATTTAGCTATATACGCTAAAAAACTAAAACATTCTAAAATAGAAAGCATTAACTTATTGGGGAAATGCACATGTTTTAATGCAACTGTAACGTACAATAAGGCATGTAGAATTAGCTATATACGCTAAAAGACTAAAACATTCTAAAAGAGAAAGCATTAAATTACTGGGAATATGCACATGTTTAAATGCAACTGCAACGCACCCTAAGGCATGTTGAATTAGCTATATACGCTAAAAGACTAAAACATTCTAAAAGAGAAAGCATTAACTTATTGGGGAAATGCACATGTTTAAATGCAACTGTAACGCACCCTAAGGCATGTAGAATTAGCTATATACGCTAAAAGACTAAAACATTCTAAAAGAGAAAGCATTAAATTACTGGGAATATGCACATGTTTAAATGCAACTGCAGCGCCCCCTAAGGCATGTAGAATTAGCTATATACGCTAAAAGACTAAAACATTCTAAAAGAGAAAGCATTAACTTATTGGGGAAATGGACCTGTAACGCACCCTAAGGCATGTAGAATCAGCTATAATTCATTGAAACCCTAGAACATCCTAATAGGGAAAGCATGAACTCTTCTGAAAGGAAGGACATTCGAGTCTCAGAAACGTTCATAGAAATATACAAAGAGCAATTGTTGATACTGAACTCTGCCCAGCCGTTTCCTCCTCACTAGCGGGTAAAGAGGCTGTCCATTGGCCGGGAATAATGGCAGGAGCCGGATTTATTAGGGTGAGAAGTGATAGGGTGGGAGGAGGGCTGGAAGAGTTGTGAAAATCAGGCCTTTTGTTATAATGAGGCTCGGCCTCCTTGGCGGGCCTAAACGTGTGTTGGAGTATTTTTCTTTGAGGGGCACCGGAGCGTGGGGCTGGGTGAAAATAGAGACTCGGAGGAGGCCTCAAGTACGGAGTACTCGATGTCTGTATGTACGTACGTAGAGTGGTAGGAAGGGAGAAAGAAGTTCGGAGGACAGGTGTTCTTGCGGCTGAGTGGGTCTTGGGAAGAGGAGCCTGGGAAAGGAGGCCTAATAACGCTACACCAAATTGACAGACTACCGCCCCTTTTAATTTGAGCCCAGTCGGACCGGAAAATGAAAAGCAGGCTCGGGCCCAAAAAATTCCTAACAATAATATACAAGGGGAAATGTTTTATTGAATCAGTGGAGCGAGGGAGGGCCTAATCCTTCCGCCATCCGCCCGGATCACTCAGCGGGAAGGGGCCGGCTCTAATTTGAAGGAACCACTCCGCTTGGAACTGCCCTTAAAATTAGACCCACCGGTAATTGGATCTAAGTTCCGGGGAGAAAGCAGAGGGAAAGCCAAAAAAATACGTCCAATCTTGAACCAAAATATTAAGTTGGGAAGAATCGAAATATCGAAATGGCAGGAAAAAGTAGTGTCAAGTATTTAAGGAGAGTTTCTATACCGATTTATCTAGTGGTTACCCAGCAAAAACTAAATAAACCCTAAGGTTTAAGTTTTAAAAATATCGCTTTTTTTTAAGAAGACTTACTGCGTATCGAAACAACCAAAGCTGTTTTTTGGGCCAAACCAATGTTTTTAAAAAGAATAATAAAGCAAATATAAACCGAATCTAGTCTGGACTAACTTAAACTGAATTAAAATAACCTAGAGCAAACCTATACTAACCTAATCTGAGCATTTATTGCATAGCAATAAAATAATTTTGTTCTTGAACTCTGACAAGCCACAACTTAGTATTTTGAGGTTACAAAATATTACGTACTTAGTACTTAATATTCAGCTTCTCGGCTCATGCGTTGCAAAAAGGAGGCCTAAATTTTCAATAATTTTATTGTATTAAATAACGCCATTAGACGAATACAAAGAGGCGAATACGAATACAAAGGGCGGTGTAGGCCAAATTGAGCTTCCTCCTTATCCCTTTGCCGATATTCAGAACGGCCCAGAGAGGGAAATCTGATTCCCCTGGATTCCGAATAATGTGATTCCAATCTAGCTAATTGTGCCTGGATCATAGAACCTGGATCCCTCTCCCCCCCATTCCCAGTATATTGCTTTCTCCCTTGAAATTCGAGGGACTCAATTTGATCTGCTCAGATTGTGCCTGCCGAGTGGAGGCCTGGGAAGGAAATTGTAGCTGCTACCTGAATACCTTCCAGGGGCCCGTGTAACTCAATCTAGTCCCAGGTCCCCTCCTTCCCTACATCAAAATATTATTATGTAAACAGGTCCGTAGGCCCCGTAGCCCATGTAATGATATAGCTCCTTCCCTGCTGGGTAAACTAGGCCTTTGTGTCCCACAAGCTTCATCTTATTGGAATAGAATGTTCAAATTTTGGAGTCCCTTTCACTCTCGATTTAATCTAGGCTCCGGAGGAGGAGGAGGAATCCGAGGTCCGAGTGCGTATATATTTACTATGTATTTACAGTAGGCAATAGGGAGGAGATTCAAGATCGGGAAGGCTCAGGTTCCCTCCTAATCTCCCCAACTCCTGCACTACAATATGGGCATGTAGTTCCGTGGGCCGGGAAACGGATGTACTTGATACACTTATTGTTACGGAACACGAAGGGCCGGAATTTACGGACTTCTATTGCCTCTCTCTCTCTCTATTAGGAATTGGGAGAAAGCAAACGGAGAGTATGGGACCAATATCGGGAAAGTAGTCAGGGAAATAAGGGAACCTCTTCGTACAAATTGAGCCAAATCCGTCCAAATGATGAGTTGTTATTTTTATATGAGCAGAAAATATTTGATTCATGGGATCCAAATCCAAGACAATATTTTTGGATAGTATTTTTCATATCCAAAAAAAACGTTGCTCTTGAAAAGCTGTAACACTTAGGGAATGATACTTTTTTTTAGTCCGAATCTTATCTAGCTCAACTGTAATTTTTCTTCAATCACAAAATTAGTATTAAAAAAAAAGTAAGCCAATTTTCAAAATCAAAGCATTTTGTATTTCATGTCAAAATGTTCTGAGTCCATCACAACTTTTGAGTACCTTTCGTCTCTGCCACAATTCCACTAACAGCTTCTAATATATTATCAGAAGTTAAGTTAGGTTAGGTATGATCGGATACCGCTATTTCCTTTCTTAAAGTTGAACTTGAAAAGCAAAACTCTCTTTGTTAAGTGCGGAAGTTGTAAGTATCCAGTTCGGGAAGGTAGGAGCGGACCTTGTCTGCTGGTTGTGGGGAGCACAATGGAAATAGTCCTCAGACTGAATTCCCCGTAAGCCCCATAAGAACCAAAGAATAGGGCATTGGGAAAATGGAGCGGGAATTGGGCCTGCCTAATTTTTCCTGTCGGATCCAATTATAAGTTCTGTTTACACCGAGAGAGCAGATGTTGGTGAGATGGGGGAGGCCTGGACTCCGCGTCCCATCTTAGAGTTCTCGGCCTAAATCTTTTCTGACAGACGGAGGACAGTTGACTTGATTGCTTTAGACTGTCAGGCCTAAACTACTTTCACCCTGAATTGAAACCAATAAAGGGAAGGCCGGGTCTCTCTCTCCTTCCTATTCAGGTCCGGAAGGTGAGGCAGTAGGCTCAATCCGCCCAGATCCCAATCTCTGGGTCTTCCATTAGGTGTACCCACCTATAGTTACTTACAGGCATGGTCTAACTCTACCTTACATCTACTACATAAATATATGCTCCGCTCACTGTAAACTTCTATTTTAAGTCAGTTAGATGGATTCTGGATTGTGGCAGGGGAAAGTTGAAGAGTCCAAAATTGTTGGGTCGTTCATAATACAATTCCTTGGACTAGTTAAGTATGATATTAGGTGATCGCCAGGAAAAACTTAACTGTTTCGGTCATATCAAATATAAGGACTGCGGATATAACAATTTGGGGTCTTATACTGGGGCCTGGGCTCAAGTTGAGAACGGGTTGTGGCTGTAATGGCTGAGGGGGAGCCTAGTGTGGAATCAAGGGCGGATTTGATTGAGATGGGATTGCCTTGGTGGTTCTTGGCCTGAGCCGCATTTACTATTTGTTGACACTTCCCTCTAGGACTCCAAAGATACTTTCTCTGGACCTACATAGGAGCCTCGGCCCGGTCTGCGGCTCCGAAATTAAAGGGAACTCAAATCCTTGCTGTTTACTTTAATGGTACGTCGATTCGGGATTCGGCCTCATCGACTCCGGAATCCTTCCTCTCTGCCTCCAACAACCAACATAGATAGACAAACATTTATATGGCCTCTGGTTCAGGACTCTTGGGCTCTCTGGTGGCTCTCTCATTGTTTGAGCCTATAAAGGCTCTAATTATTCTCTCCTTCCTACACAAAGCCTCCAAAGCTCCCTAAAGCAGCTTTCGGGGGCTCCATGATCCTAATAAATACGCCCTCTAAACCCAGGCCTAGTCTATCTCATACTTATGTACAATGAGGAGAAAGTTGACCTCTAGCCTAGTATTGGGCCTAGGGAAGGGCTATAGCCTACAGTCTTGACGTCTTTAGCTAACGTTCTACGGTACCAGCTAAACGGTCGACTCGGATCAAATGATCTGTGTTGATGGCCCAATTATCCTCTTTCCGTGTCCATCTAAGATTAGGCTAGCTTAGGCTACGATAGGTACCTTCGGCCTAGACTATGTTAGCTTAGGTTAGTTTGGACTAGATTTACTAAAGTTAGGTTAGATAAGCTGGGTCTAGATTTGGCTATGTTAGGCTCAATTTAATTTGGTTAGGTTAGACTGGGCCACTATTACGTCGAACTGACCTTTTTTAACTTGTGATATAATTATTGAGAAGATTTATTTTGGCCTTAGAGAAGGAAGGGCTGGTGAGTTGTAGTAGGTACATACTATATGAACCCTCTATGCTTTCACTGAGTCCGTATCTCATGTTGGCTGAGGCCTCCTTTCTCTCGTTCTCACGGTGCCAGACTGATGAAATCTGTTCCCAGCCACAATTTAGTCCCTCTTCCAAGTTCAAGTTTTCCCCTCTTGGCCTAGCTGTGGGATATAGGGCGGATTCCAAGTACGGCTCCTGCCACTTCTCACTCACCAGCAAGCACCCGAGTGACTGTGCCTGAGGACGAGGATCATTGAGCCGAGCATATATGATGAGAGAATGACTAGCTGGGGGCTCGGAGACAGTCAAACTAAGTTAAACTCCGATCCAAATCTCATTGTTGGCCCGCCCAATGTCTGTCAATTCCGGTCCCGAAACTCAAAACTAAAACTTTTTCTATCAGCCTCATCACACCACCACCGCACCGTGCGGCTCTGGGCGGATTCGGGAGGCCAACAGCCTACGCTCTAATAACTTAGATTTCGTCAAAATATCAAGTGATCTGGGCGGATTACAAGGGCCTGTCCCCAATTTCTCTTCACACTGTATTTGCGTACAAGCAGAAGTTCCGGTGTATTAAATAGTTAAAGCTGATAGGCCAAAATACAAGACTACGAATTTAATTAAGCCATTTGTATATTAGAGTTGCATAGTATTACAATAGTAGTGATATATATATACATATATATGAAAGATATTATATGAAGCAATATGAGTCAGGTCGGGTATTTGGTAAGACCAAGTCAGAAATGAGTGTCAAATATTTGCTCATATGCGCATTTTGTTCTTTAAATTAAAACATTCTGGAATAGTACTAAAACTTCCACCTTCACATCATCGGACCCGGCCCAAT
>JAQFZY010000264.1:0-35812 GCA_034696285.1 Hypogastrura burkilli
TATAGTGTAGGATCCCAACTTTCCCTCTCTTACACCCATTTTCACTTACACGCTACTCCATGTGCAGTCAATACCTTTTTTGGTGTAGGCCAAATATTATGTAGGAGGTAGGATATTGTCTCCACATCTTGGGTGTATGACTTATTACTATGCACGCTAGAAGTTCTTAATTATGACGAGTCTTCTCAACAATACTATTTTACTGCTGCTCGTAACACTAAAATACTCATATCTCTTTCTCTTTATGCAAACGAATATTAGGCAAAGCTGGCTTTTTCAAAACATAAAATGCTCCACTTTCGAATATCAATGTGTAACATAGATCACCTAAGCAGATCTGTATAACAACGATATTTGTTTAATCAAGTTGGTAAACGAAACCAGTGGAAAATTATCCAAGCAAACCAAGGCAATTATACACAAGGCTCGGGACCGATTTTAGTTCCATTTTCGATATTTCCGTATTAGATTTTGCCACCTTGTATTTAATGGTGTGAAAAATATTGATTTTACCAAAATTAAACAGTACTCACTGGTAGCAACGAAAATGAAAACCTCATAGATCAACTGAATTAAAATGTGATGATTTTACTTACGTCCACGCACTCTGAGCTAATGAAGCGAGCGTTGAATTTTCGCTATAATTTCAGCCCTCGCTAGTTTCTTGCTCTGAACTCAATAACTTACTTGTTAGTTTCTGTTACCGTTGACAGCCAAAGCCAATGAAAAATGTAAACATGTTTCCAACGTTTCCTGCTATGACGAGCTTCTCATGGAAAGCTTACGAATATGAGTTACGCAGCAAGGAATCCATGAAAATTAAGGAGCAGAAAACTTATAAAAATTGCAAATGTGCTGTAAATCCCGCTTCCATTAAGCTGCTGTACCATTTTCACTTTCTGAAGTGTTCCTAATTACGCATTTTTTATGAATAACTTGCTTCGCAATCTCGGTGTACCTGCAAAGGGACAGACGGACGAATAGTATATGCCGTATTTGCTACGTTATCACGGTAATAAAGTGTATACTGTATATGTAATGTACCTAACGAAATGTGATGATATTGTACCCATAGCTCCGTAGGCCGGTGACTTAGAAACATAAGTATTTATGTGTACCAAATTGGGAAGGTATTTATGTAACAGAGTGTGATTCTGGTTTTTGGATCAAATATTTCCTTTTGTGGAAGTATTAGTGTCAGTGGAAGTAGTCCTTGACAGACTTCCGTGAGATCCACGGAATGGGAGAACTGAGCCTGGTACCTATGAATGTCCCTCCTGCTCTCCGTATTCGACCAAGCTAGACAGATGAATCCAGGCTTAGCCCCCCATGGAAAATGGAAACTAATCTGAGCATGCAGAATCGGCTACTCATCCATCCGTGCCTTGTTCCCCTATCCATCCATCTGGTGGGCAGAAGGAAGGGCGGGTATTTGGAGGTATCCGGAGCCTCTTAGCTCAACTTGCTGAGCAGGGCACTATTTCCTCTTCCCAGGACCAGGAGCTCAAGGGGCCTTCTCTCCACTGACGACAGTAGTAGAGAAGCTCAGAACTAGGAATAATGAAGTGGAGACGAGAAAGGAGTCTCCACCTAAAAACAAAGCAAACAAGGAGAAGAGCCTGGGCCCAGGTCCCATACAAACTACAAAGTCTACCATTTGAGCCCAAGATGCTATTTCATAGAGAGGAGGCCTAAGTTGGCCCGAGTCCTTCCATTAGTCTCTCTACTATTTTCCATGTGGAGGCTGAGCCGGGCCTTAGGAGCTGATTGGCGGGGAAGGGAGAAAGTTTGATGCCTTTACAGACCCCTTTCATTACTTCTTCCCCAATTGGGGAGGAATGGCTTTAAAGCACGGGCCCAGCTTATTCATAGGCCCCTTCAATTCAATGAAAGACACGGACTACTGAGGGGAGGGACTCCGGCAGGTATGGCCCGCACAATTCCGGGGACCCAGTTGTGGGTTCAGAGACAGAGTTCTCACTCTTTTGGAGGTCAGGTTCTGCCTGAAATAGTACATGGATTTCCTTGTAGTCTGATCCTAGTAGTTGTGAGGTGAGTGCGGGGTCGGAGCTGGACTCAGTGTCCTAACTTTGGCTATTGAGAAGAAGGGCTCCTTTCTGCCTCCTCTGTCTCCGTGGCGTGGGAGAAAGGAAGGGCCTGAAGGGGAACCGGCTCTCAGATCAACCAACTCCCTCTCAAAGATTCCCATTTAGCCCAGGAGATTTGTTTTAGGGACAAGGACGCCGAGGAAATAGATAATAGAACTCCCTTTCCTCACTCAATTCATTACTTCAACTAAATGGGAGGAAGAAGGGAGGAGGCTCTTGGGCTGTCTGTATCTATGTACCATTCTCAACAACCAAGAAATTGGGAATTACAAATTACAATTAGAATCCGGCTCCGAATTTGTGGATCTATTTCGGAGCCAAGGAGGAGCTACCTACATGGATTCTTGGATAAGGCGTATATAAGTTGGACTCCTGGTTGGTTCGTGTCTGGCGGAGAAAGTCCTGGTTCGTGCCTGAGTTGGATGAGGTGCCAGGTATAGGTCACTGGAGGCGGACCTCTGTTCCAGCCTAAGTTGGGGCCCTTATAGGCGGGGCCGGACCTAACCTAAGATTGGGAGATCCGGCCCCAGACTCCAGCCCAGATCCCCGGAACCCAAGAAAGTTGAGTAACTGTTTTCCTGGTAGTTGGGGACGGAGAGGGTGAGGAATTGGGGGTGGATTGGCGGGACTCCGGCAGATTGCCAAATAAATCCATCATTTGTCAGTCATGCTGATGGGAAATGAGGAGATCCGCTCTTGGCCGAGTAAGCCAAAGGAAGCCAAAGGAAGCCAAAGGTAGTCCTTCCGCCCATTTTTCCTCCTCTTGGCTCCATGTGGCCCCCTTTGACCGTCTGCTGGGCGGAGATAGTGCTCCCGCCGCCTCATCTTCACTGTTGTTCCCTTCCTGGCCTGGAGATGAGCCTGGGTCGGCGGACTAAGTTCCAGTTTGGAGCTCTAATGAAATGTCGAGGTGTCTTGACGTCCTGGTTCTGGCTCAGACAGAGAGATTGGACGGGCCCACATATGCTCCACGCCAAATTGTCAATCTGAGCCCGCTCCCCATCTCATAGTTCCGCCCCAACCAAATGGGACCGAGGGGGGCTCAAACTTCAGCCGCCCTCTAACCAGCACCGACCGTCTCTCTCAACCGACCGTCCTAATTAAGTCGGCCTAGAGCATAAATTAATTACATTCCAAGGTGGGATGACGGGCGGAAGTTGAGGACCTGGAGTCTGACAACCAAAACATCCACCTTACATATGTTGACGTCGGGTGGGGAGACTTAATGGCATTTACGAGTTTAACCAGTATAATGGCACCTTAAAAAGGGGATATTCTTGACGCCGGAGCTGAATATAGAGTTCCAAAGACAGACTAAATCATTCAGGAAATTGGCATCTATGCAGTTCCAATCTAAACATAACTTACCTTGACTTGCAACCGACAACCTAACCTAACTCAATCCATTATATGCAAACCTAGTCTAAGTATTTTTTCCAGTAATAAATGAACGTAACTTAAATGTATCCTAAACCTAACTCAAAAATTAAGCTAATGCGGACAATACCCGAATAGGCTTTAATATAAACCAACTTAACACTAATTTGACTTTAATACAAGGATTTAGGCGTCTCAGATTAACTCGCTACTTTTGCGGCACGAAAATATTTCTTGGTGAGGGAATTACGGTGCTGCTCATAAACGACTAAAGCTGGGCTACTTTTGGCTTAGTTAGTAGATGCCCATAGTAGATCTTGAGCTGTCCATGTAGCCCGCAAGTCCTTTCTCCTGCGGAGGCCCTGTAGTCGGACTTTCTTTCGGCAAGAAGTCAGTATCATTTTCCGATGCGTTAAACAGGCTGGGTTCTGAGAATGTGGTTCCCTGACTTTTGTCTGGGCCTGACAGGCTTTGGTTTATGGGGATGATCCTTCCCTCTCCATCCTTGGTTATTGAAAGATAGTCCCGATGAGGCCCGCCTGAACATAGGCCGGCTTTCCCCGGGTCTGCCTGAGTAGGTGTGAGGAGGCTGGCTGTATAAGTGGGCCTGTTTGAGCCGGGGGTTTATTATTATATTATTAGAGTTGACATGGATGAGGTTGGGGAGGGCCTGTGGAAGATAGTCTGGAAGTAATAGGGGGCTGGCTGGCTGTAGTACATATAGCTGGCTGGCTGACTACCTGGCTGGGTGCTGGAGAAAGGCGGGCTTGGCTGCTGCTGGAGAGAGGCCGACTCGAAAGAGGCGGAGTGGAGAATTGTGTCTCTCTTGACTCTAACGATCTTCTGTGTCTGACGTCGAGAATTATTGCGTGCGATTCTCCCCGGCTCCCTTTTGTTTCCATATTAGGGCCCCACAAAAGACTTTTAACGATTTTCATAAATCATAGCCGAATCCATTATTCCTCAACTTTTTTCCCTCTCCCAAGCACAAATTCCGGAGGCCCGGGCCTCCATTACGGATTACAAAAGATTATTGTGTACTTGGGCGGCTCGGAGTCAGCCAGGACCAGGACCAGCTCATACCCCTGCCTGCCTGTCCTGGCTCGCTCTGCCACCTCCACAGACCCAGGCATGGACCCACCAGCACACTTGCTCCCTTCTCTCAGCTCCAGCCGCTCAATTACGTGAAGGACCCAAACCGTGTAAACCTTAATTAATTGCATTGGAACTTCAAAGCCCAAACCCTACTCAACTCACCTAGCTAGCTCGAGTCACAACCTTACCAGGCTTAGATCAGCCTTTTTTCATCGGTCTCTGAGACTCGTAGAACCGTGAACCATAACGTTATTTGTTACTCGGATTTATGCGCCTAGCCTTCCCTGACCTAACCCGCCTTTAGCCTGAACCTTTTCCAAGGCTTACCTGCCGATCCCAACACTTTCTTTTAACTAGGTCTAACCTCGCCTGCTTAACCTAAGCTGGCTCAACTGGCTTAGCCCAAATCTTTGTAAGCCAGGTATCTCCAGTGATATACTTTAGGCCAATGAGCTAGCCTAAATAACTAAGAAGCCTTTAGCCTTAGCTCAGCTCATAGACTAACCTCATCATAACCAAACCTATTTCGACAAAACTAATGTCCTTCTTCGGAAATAGAAGTTGTGGGATTCCCCTTAGTCCTGTGCCGAATATATGTATTATTAATTGTAATTGGACCTTATAAGAGGGGATAGGTTTGGGTGGCTGTGGCTGAGCTGAGCTTCAATTAGGGTTGGCTAGGTTTGGATACTTTGGATTGTGTTAGGTTTGGTTTCTCTAGGCTCAGATCCTTTAAATTATGCTTGGTTAGGTTTTCTTAAGTTAGCTCAGGTTAGGCGTAAGTTTAGCAGAACGCAGAAAAGGATCCCGCCAAACCATCTGATTTTCGTTTTCCCTGGGTGCTTTGAGATTCTCCTTTGGTATCCTTAAATCATATGCGTATGAAGTATAGGAGTCCCTATTTGACTTTCCCCTTTCCTTGAGTCTCTTAGTTCTGTTCCGATGGAGTGGGCCCATTGGGGAGGGAGTTGATGTTGCCGAGATCTAAGCCAGTGTCCCCTTCCTCCTCAGCCTCCCCATTATCATCTCATGAATTGAGACAAAGAGCTGGGTCTCTTCTTGGGAGAGACTTCGGGAGTCCGGAGTAGTGACAAGCAATTGGAGTCAGATAGGGACAAAGTGTCTCTCTGGCCGGTCCATGATGGACCGGCTCTAGCGCTTTCCAAGCCTTGTGCAAGCTATTTTGAGGCGCCCCAATAATATATACAAATATATACATTTTTTCCGATATACTTTTCAACCATATAGGTATATAGTTTATATAACTCCAGTTCATTCATTTTTCTTTACGGATATGAAGAACGCACATTTAACAGTTGACCTCAGAGGTACCTTTACCGCTTTTTTGGCAGCAAATTCCATAGCTGCCTTTTCCAAACATTTTACTCGATACTCCTCCAGGAATGTGTTAACTTTACTAACATCATCCAAACACTGGTTAATATTTAAAGAAACAGCTTGCACATTCTTACTTGCAAACACAGTTTGAACCAGGATTTCCTACCGTATAATAATTAAAACCATAAAATGGAAATTACACAGTTTGCCAGTGTTTCAGCTTCTTCCTGGAGTCACGATCTTGGAGTGTAGTAGACCATGAACAGCCGAACAGTGTAGTTGAACAGCTGAAAAAGTAACACTTTTACTTTACACTGTCGATGCGGGACTCTCAGCGCGTGTCGCAAAAGGGTTTCAGCGTAAACTATTAAAATTAATCGGGACAAATAAAGTCACGTAGGTAGTTGAAATATGTCTGAAGAAACGATAAACGGCCTGAGTTTGTCACCTATTCTATCTGGCCACGTTCCCGGCTCCGCGAGGCTAATACTCTATAGGTAAAAAGGGAAGACTCCGGTTCATTTTCTTGAATATTTCTTGGGGAGTCGGTATTGGCGTTCCCTAATATTTGGCGCCCCGGGCAGGTGCACGTTCCTGCACGCCCCTAAAGCCGGCCCTGGGCCCATCTCCTCCGTGGCTCCAGTAGTAGTCCGCCCGATGCATCATTTCCTCGGATTCAGGCCGGGCTATAGGTTGGCGGAAATGTAGAGGACGGAGCTCCTTCTCTGTCAGCCGGCCCAGTCTGACTTATGGCTCGGATGATGATGGATGTTTGATCACTCCTATACCTTCCTATAGCCTAGATGTAGTGGGGAAGTCCTAAAAGCTTTAATCCGATATAGTGCACCTCCATCAGGCTTCCCCTCCTATCTGAAGACCAGGAGGAAGAGGTCTGTCCATAATGCAAATACAGTAGTCTACATAGGCCTGCCTGACAGGACACGAGCAGAAGCTTCCACCCGGATAGGAAATGGAAATCAAAGACTAATCGGTTTCTCCGAAACAAAGACCAAAGGAATATTTGGAGGGAGATGTGTCAAATACTAGGATCCAAGAAAATGGTCCACCCGGCCCGAAATCGAAAATCTTAATCTTACCAGACAAACCTCTTAAGCATTGACAGGGGCTTCTGACAGGCAGAGGCCTAGAGAGGATCCAGTACAAGGGCTGTCTACACAGTTGAGCCAGATGCAGTGAGTCAAATTCAAAACAAACCCCGATGTAAAAAAAATCCTTCCTACACCACCCGCATGCAAATACGTACAAATATCAATACGTAATACACTACGTTTTCACGGCTATTTAGTACGCTTGGGGCATCGCCAAATTTCAAGTTCAAATTATTAGTCTGTATTACGTTTTAATGTACGTGTATGCAGATTGTTTAAGAAATTCCGCAGTATACCTGCTGACTGGTAAGTTTGGGAAATCTAATTGGTCCAATTAAAAATGTAATTGAAGTCCATTTTTATTAAAGCTCTCGCAAAAGGCTGATCCTGAGCTAGAAGTGTGCACTGTTTCCAATATGGTGCAATTTATTTTACAACGGAATAGATCGAAAGTACTGAAAGATCACAATTCAAATAAGTGAGAACTTCGTTCAGACTTTTAAATCAATTTCAAAACTAGAATATTATACTATGTACATAGGTGGGTAGAGGCAGAATGAGGAGCTTTAAGGCATAGAGCATGGAGTCCGAAACTGATCCTAAATCCGAACTATAGAGCCCACGCCTGGAACTCTCCACATAATCCCTGTACTCTGAAGCCGTCCCCCGTGTAATCTAATCAAATCCTCCCCTCGTCCTTCCCCGCCATTAAATTAATTCGCCTAGCGGACCGAGGAGCGGGAGGGAGCTGAGGCTGAGGTTGACCTAAAAATCCGTTCATTACTATTTGAGGCAGTCCTTGTTTTTGTTCGGCTGCGGCTGGCTGGGACTGGAGCAGGAGGCTCCTTCCTTCTGTATCATGGAGTGGAGAGACAGTGATGGAATGAAGGGATTTTCCGGAGCTTGCGGCCCGGATTACATCCTCTCGGCCTCCCTTCTTGAACTTCTTGAAGGTAAATCAGCATAGGCGGGACAGGATCTGGAGGATGATGAGGCTGGGCCGGGACTCCCGGAACATCAACACTCGCCTCCCGAGACAAAGGGTCCCAAACTTCCGAGCCTCCTCCAAGAAATTGATTCCAAACTTGTACGGAGACACTTCCTTCCAATCAATTAGAGGCCCGCTCTCCAATAAATCACTTCTCAGCCAGGTAATTAAATCCGAGGCGGGGCCAGGAGTTAGGAAACAAATCCCATCAAGCCCGCCGCTGGACTCCGGGGACTGTCTGCTCAATTGACCGTGAGGACACAGATTCTACGGGCTCCGAACGGGGAAAACTATATTTACTACTTTATCCCTTCCGCTGCCTTTGATGACGTAGGAGGGTGTCAAGACCGGGAGAAATTCAAACCAAGGACCAGGAGCTGGAACTCAATTAAAGGAACTGACAATGGATCCGCCCCCATTAAACGACGTGGACAATAAAATGAAGTCGCCATGGGACGAGTTCCTTGGATTTAAAGGCACCAGCGAGGGGCCTGGGCTATTTATTCCATTTATTCCGTTCGAGTAAGCTGTTGAAGTAAAGACTCTAGGATATTATACAATGTAGCCAACAAGCTCCCGCGCTAACGCGGATTCAGCAACTCCATCTTTCAAGTTGACGTATGATCATTGAAACAGAGGTAATAATACGTGTATGCTAGAAATCTTTGGAAAATTTAGTTGCTAGATCCGCGCTAGCGCGGGGGCTTGTTGGCTAGTCAAAGAAAGAGTAGTTTAATAGAATATAAATAAAAGCCAATAGCAAATAGCGGCTTAAAATAAGCCATCAGCCCTCCTAAAAGTACTGTAGGTACTATTAAAACGTGAATTAGTATTTTCGTAACGACGGGTGGTGCGGGGAGTGGCAGTTGTTGAAGTTTGCAAGTTTAGGCAGACGTACCTTAGCCTTTTATTTATTATATGTATATAAATGCTACATAGATTACAGAGATTAACATACCTGCGTGCTTTATACTAATATTAAATATAAATTACAATTCAAGGTTTAAACATGATCAAAGATAAGTAAATACTTAGCTAAAATCTAATATTATCTACACACCGCAAGTAAAACTAAAGCTATTTAAAAGCTCTGCTCTAGTACCAAATACCAACTCTGAACATGAGACTCATGTAGAGGTGCAAGTTGACGCATGCCACTGTATTATTTGCCAAGCATAGTGGAAAGCTGTCCTGGTTTAGAATACGTCTTGCGTATAGTTTGTAAGATTATATTGAAACTAGTAGATTCCAGGAAGTGCTCCATGACGAAGGCAACTATAGCCACTAGCAGCAATGCTGCAAACAAGGAAAACACGGCCAAGACATTGTTAGACCTTAGTCCGAGCGGGAGGACGGCATGAGTTGGGTCATGGTCATGGAGCGTCTGGAGCCTGTTCACTGCTTTCTTGATCCGAGAAATGCTGAAGATGTCTTCCCAATGTTGGAATATTCCCGAGACCATTGACAGATGGAGGCGGGCAGGGATCAAGTTTGCTCTGTCCCACTCAGTACGATAGACGCACCAAGAATGAGTAGTCTCCACGAAGGCCTCCGTGCCCTTGTACAAATTCGGAATCCATTTCTGGGTCTGGATAGCAAGGTACTCTTCGTCGAGGGAAAGGTCGTCGTCCACGTAGGCCGTCTTGTGACATTGAGTAAGGACTTCTCTGAAAGAGATGTTGGGGAAGTCTGGAGGAATGGCCACCTTGCTCAAGATACTCCGGAACAGTTCTTGCCGTCCCGAGGACACGACGCCGCTCCCAAGTGTTTGCATAAAAGTCGAGGCATTGAACAAATAGGCTAAAATGGACCGAACTTCTTCAGGGGAGACCATAAAATCCTGAATGACTTTGACGAACGGCTTGGCGTTCCGAAGGTTAGCTACGAGCTGCGGCAGGACGTTGAAACCTCTCTTCACGGCCTCTTCAAGTGTTTGAAGTCTGGAGTGTGGGACAGGGAGCGTCAAGTCAGACGTCACAATACCCCGATACGCGTTTACAATCACAAGGGCCGCCATGATAAAGGTAGAAATGGAAACCTTGAAACCAGGGATCCCATTCAATTTGGAGCTCCTCAGCCCGTCTTGTTCCAGCAATATTCGTAAAAGGACCAGGGCAGGGCTGGTCTTAATTTTCTTGGACAGGGAAATCCCCGTTAGAGTGCCTGCCAGAAGACCAAACGCACCCAAAAGGGAGTACCAGACAGAGGCCTGAAACGGTTTTGTGTAGAACTTGAAACTCAGATACTTTTCCTGGCCATCACAGGTCAGGAAGTTCAGTGTTGTCATGCGGGTGAGGACGCAGTAGCATTCGTGCTTGAAGCTAGCGATTGAGTGCATTGACGCGTCTTGCCACATCGTTACCAATCCTCCTTTCCTTTCGGCCGACTTATATTTGGACAAGCAGAGGTCAGACGACGTGATGTCGCTCTTCAGGATTGAAGAATTCCCAAATAATTGGGCGAGGAATGTCATGATGATCCTAGCTGACCAGTCCTCTTTGACCAGATGAGGATTCTTATACGGGATTTCCAACGGCGGGATCCCATTGAGAATTCCGTGGCAAAAGAAGCTTGAGACGTCAGTCCGTCCAAAGGGGAGGATATACCAGAGCAGATTGTTGGATTGTAAGAGGAACTCAGCCTGGTAGGACTGATCCAGCCAAAACCTATCAAACTCGTGGCTCGGAACAAGAAGTGCTGCTTGGATGGGACAAGGACGGTAGGTTTGGACATGAATCGAGAGCTCTTTACCTTTTGGGGAGACGTAGAAGGTTGGGATATCTGCCTGATTCCTACAGTCAATCTTGGGCGGGAATCCAAGAATGTCCCCAAACTGAGCCCATGACTCCTGAACAAGGAGAAAGTAGAAGTTCTTCCTGTACTCCATCCGAGGATGGCTTGATTCCGCCTCGCATTTGAGCACAAACGGATAGTTTAGAATGAGCTTACGGGCCTGCTCCTGACTCGGGCTCAAGAGTATGAGAGCCAGACAGGGAAGTGACGCGGTCCCGCTGTAGTTCCCGTTCTCGTAGTTGACTCGGATCGGGACCAGGACCGTGCTGGGCTTAATGTCAGTAGTCTCATCGAACAGAACCAGTTCCACAAGGCACTCTCTAAACCCGTTAATCACTCCAGCCAGGTCCAAGTCTTGAACAGCAGTCCCGGCTTGAATCAACATCAAAAGAGTGAAAATATGCATTGTAACCTGAATTGGCAGGCTCGGTACTTTACAAAGGTCGCAGTAACCAATGAATCCAGTTTCGGAAATGCTGCCTCTCTACAGATTGAATGCCCTTATATGAAGGTGAGCGATATCCTTGTGTCCGTCGTTAGAGCGATATAAGCAAGCAGATACGCAGATACCAGGCTTGATTACTTGCGAAGGATTCCCTGTAATTAAGGTTAATTTAGAATGCATACGTCTTTAAACTTCCCTATTAAAAGAACTTCAACAGGAGTAGAACATCTGGCAAGCAAACTGCTAGGGTTCAGCTTCAACCTGAAGATGATAATATCTTAGCAAATCGACCATATTGCTTGCACTAGTGTGAACGATATTGACCAGGCTTTGTGAGTGCCGTGTTATCGAGACTACATCTGCAAAAACGTAATACGTCTAGTACGAAGTTTTCGGCTCGATGTAAGTATTATATACCGCTGGAATTTCGAACCACTCGCTTTGAAACTATGAGCCAGTAATATGTAGTTGTATCAGCGTTAAAGTTTTGGATATCGAAGGTCCATCCCAACTTTTGTCCCCATGCATAATAAATAGAAGGTGTCCATCTGCAGAACAAGTAAATGAATATCATTTGACTATTGTGAGAACAAACTAACGATCTATGATGCATCCTTAAGCCTGCGCAAGTTTAGTCTAAAGAGTGTCCATTTGATGGTTGGACTATCATGTAAAGGTTAAAATAGAATGTCGAATATCAAGCGATTCCACATAAGGCATATGAAAGATTACATACATTTCGTGGTTACGTCTGTCCAATACCAACTCAATCCGGGCACTATTGTCCCATATTGACACGATCCTCGCACTATTGCTGTACAGAAACCCGTTCGGGCACTACTGTTCTAAAGAAGCCTGTAGAATTATGGCTCAAGGTAAAACCCGATCCAGGTAATGTTTTCTAAAACAACCTTTAAAATGAGATGATAACAAAAGACCCGAATGCAAATGACTAGTTTTGACATACTAGTTCAGAGTTGAGCATCAAGACTCCTGTGTTGCGCTCACCACAGTTCAGTGCCGTGGCGTAGGATAATTACTAGCCCCTTTACAATTCCTTTAGCCAAAACGTACTTGACGTGCGTATTATAAACTTCAGCTTAAGCTAACATAATTTGCAAAATGGGATTCCTCCAGATCAGCAAGATGCTGTGAATCATTGGATTTATATATTACTACATTAAGTGGCCTTCAACTACTACATAGTATAAATACTACGATTTGATCATTGAATAAATCAGTCTTCGTGAAACTCACTCTATTGGAACAACTGGACGGTGGCTCGATAGTTTTAATAGGAATAATAGTATTAGGAGTCCGAACTTAAGTTGAAAATACGGGAATTTAGTTTTAGACTGCTCTTAGCTCTACTTGGCCTCTGACAAGAATTAACCCCTACTTTTACGCCCTCCTCTCTAAAACTTCATAAAGGTTCCTTGGAATGGGAGATTAGGCCTGTTGTGGCTGTGGCTCAGCCTCTCTCTGCCTATATTTTATGGAGAGGAACGTGTGGGGGGAGCCGGGAAGCCGGCCGTCGTATTAAAATTTGGATGTTTGTAATAATAGAGAGGCTGGCTGGGCTGGAGACGTCGTTTGTGGAGAAATGAGGCGGAGGACGGCGGGCTCATGTCACTACAAACTAGACAGAGCAACACTCCTGAGTACCCGTTTAATAGTAATTGCAAAAGTTTTGAGGAGGAGGAGGAGGCGGACGATCTATTTTAATTTGAACGAGTTTTTGGTATGATGAGTGAGTTGATAGGGCGGAGCCCTGATTCCAGGCAGGCAGGCTGGAGAAAGTTCCGGGAAAGTGAATAGAAATGGGAGGGAGAGCAGTATTCTGATCAGAGGCCGCTATAGCTACTACTCCTATGTATGTACAGCAGCAGTCCCACAATCTGTCCCGAGCCCCGGCTATGAGCCCTTGATTCAATTAGACAAAAGTTTGTGTTCCGCTGACAATGAGGGCCCATTAGGCTGGAAGGAGAACCGGATAAGAAACACACACCCCCCATCATTCCCGCCCAATCACCCCAATCCATCACCTATGCTCTGTCTCCCGACTCTAATGACCAGGCCCACCTTCTCCTAATCCGCCACCTACCCGCTCCAAAAGGTCAAAGGTCCAAGCCAGGGAATCGGAATACAAATTATGGCTCAGTTGGACGGGGCGGAAGAATGGGAATGCTTACCATACCGATACCCGATACAGCTACTACGCACCAAAAGTTTCGATCTTCATTTCAAGTCACAAAGTCTCTGCTTACGAGAACTTTCGATTTAGATTCCAATGCAGGTAAAATTAACAATTATGTATGTTTCGATGACCCCTGTTGGTTACAAGATAAAAGTATACATACTCTCGGTGCTAACAATTGTAGATTCTCTTATCAGGGTTTTCAACTCCGACGCCTCAGATATACATACAAATCCGAGGCGTCGGATTTGAAAACCCTGATAAGAGAATCTACAATTGTTAGCATCCAGAGTACATTCCGATTCCATTAAAAACATTGTGGTATCGTAAATGGAATCAGAAGGTGCACTTAGGTACCATCATGAGTTTTTGTATTATAATTCCGGTTGCCCAACCTTGCTTTAGAATCATATTTGAGCAGGAATCCAGGAAAGGAATGATTCATAGAATGTTATTATTATTATTATTGTTTTACTTTTTTTTTTACTAAATTTCGGTAAAAAACGAAATATACACTGTAGATTCTAAGCTTTAGTCTTGAGACCCCAAGGAAAATAACTGAACCCGACTGGAAAAATGTAGCTTATGTTTTCGAACTCAAAATAGCATTATTCGCTAAAATCATATGATTCTGAGTTGTGGGGCGTTCATGATGCGGTTTGGTCCCAATCCGATATGCTTTACTATCTGTGGAAGAGAAAGGATTCATGTAGTATAGGAAGTCTAGCTCTTAGCTCAAATCCTGGTCCATGGTCTAGCTTGGGGCGGGCGGCGGGGAGGGCTAGATAGATAAGACTTTACAAACTAGTAATTCGTTCAGATTCCGGGTCCTTAGCAAATTTCTGGGAGTCGGTCGGGGCTCTGTCCTAGGCCGGTAGTTAAAGTGATAGATACTTATGAATAATAAGGGTTTGAGAGATGCGGATTCCGTAGCTGGGAAGACCTGCTGCTGTGCCTTCCCTCCCAAAATGGGTCTGGAAGGATGAAGACGTAATGCGGGGCTGGAAAGCTCTTCTCCGGTTCTACTACTATGCACATACATACATATGTAGGTATAGCCTAGGCCCACCGCACTGTCTTCCCCGTCCCATCATCATTTCTTTAGGAGGTTTTACCAGAAGCCCGTCATAAATAATATCAGTGCAAGACCTGCCAGGCCCTCCTCCTACAGCACAGCTCCGCGTATATCAACTCAAGTGCAAATAATGTACCCTCCTTTCCATTCTACCCCGTATTACCTTCACTATTCACTACTACTTTCCCTATCTAAGGACGTAGTACATACATAGCTGAAAGGGATGGAACAATAAGCCAAAATATCCCTCAAACTTTCTCCCGTCTCCTCTTACTCCCGGCAACGGGATTTCAATATGTTGGAGACCGAGGCCCCACAGCTCTGCAGCCCAGCTCCATAAGCTAAAAATAAACAGATTCTACCTCAGACCAGCAAGCATGCAGGACCCGACCTATGTAGAAGGTAAGGCTATTGGGAATCTCTGTTCTCCTCTAGGATGACATCAACAACCTAATAAGCCAGGCTATAAGGACAGGTCGGGACGCTTGAGTGCAGGGGAGCCCGAGGCCTTTACTCTAGTCCCATTTAATTACGCTCCTTCAATATTTCAGAAAAGTTCAGGCGCTGCTCCAAAAGTCCCTCACAATCCTCAATTAGGGATTGCAGCGGGACCAACTTTTTGGTCCCGCACTTTCCGGGACCGGGACCAGTCAAAAAGTCCCGCATTTCACGGGACTTTGGTCCCGAATTACTAAAATCACAGAGCCGTGTTACAACGCTGCAGTAAATCAAGTCCAACTGTGTGGGGTTATTTTACGTTAAGTACATACATATTTACGGTGCTTGCGTGTATATGTAAGTACTAGCAAATGCGAACAAGTCCCCGCCGTAACCCGAAATGAGTAACGTTTTCAAATCATTTCTAGCCTAGATGTGCAATTGGCGTTTACTGAATGAATGGTGATTACATATCCTCTGTAGACATGTTTAGAAAGTGTTGTTCCTCATACGCGGTTAGAGTTTTAGCTTGTTGGATAATGCAAGTAAATCATTTATTTCATTTTCCAATTGCATTCCGTGTATCTCCATAGTGTAATCGTAATTAACGTTCGCTTAGTAAAATGAGGCTTGGCAACACCTTGACAACAATGTTTGCTTACATGAATTATCGGAGGCACGTACGTACGTGCGCGTTTTATTATATTCATTCCAACACCATTTAATACGCGCTCAACAGTTTATTAAACATTTTTTAGAATGTGCAAGTAAATAGGTATTGATGAGCCCTGTTTTGATTCATGGGTTTATTTTATGTATAACTGTTGAACACTTCTTACTCTGGACAGACTTTTGTCTGTTGCGCTTTTTAAATAAAAACCAAAGCTTGCCTTCCACGATCACCCTTTTTAAACGCAATGTAATCAGTCATGTTATCTTCAAACGGACTCACGACTGTTAAACAAAGATCAAGATCTGACAATTAAGACGGGTGACGGAAACGATTTAGAAAATAGCACACTGAACTATAGGCAGAGCGGAAATTTGTATGATGTATGCTTTGAAGTTTGAAAAAAATATTAATGGGCGCGGCAGAATGAAGGGCTTCAAATGTATATCTGGTCCTGCTTTATGCGGGACTAGAGGCAAAGTCCCAGTCCCGTTTTCGCGGGACTGGTCCCGCAAGTCCCCCTCCCGAAAATGGTCCCGTTGCAATCCCTATCCGCAATGCTTCGATCCTTCAATATGCGCTAAACACTGATATGTATACATATATGTACATAATACCTTCGAGAAATAAGCCCCAAGTTAGGCAAAGTGGTATTTAACCACGCTTATAAAATTTCGACTTCTGGCTAATAGTGTAACTGTCCTCAAGGAACTGACTGGCTACGGAAACTGTTATACATACCGTTACAACCTAACTTAACCTAACCCAATTCAGCTTCAACAACTAATGGAATTTGGTCTTTGTGAGTAGGTAGCGAATATAATTCGATGATTAACTTGTTTAGAGCAGAAGCAGAAGTCAGTATTTTTGGAGATTCGATGCAGTAACAAAACGGTTCAGACACAGCTAAAGACAAATTCCCGTATTGTGAATTCTAAAATCGAACATACTGAGTCGGAAATTAATCCTTCTATGATCAAGGAGTTAAATAAAACATGGTTGATTTAGTTTGCAAAGGAAAAATAAATTGGTTCTTTGAGTAAAAAAGTTTTAAAAATATTGTGTACCTGCCGCGGTGGTAGACAGGATATCATAGCAATAACACAGCAAATCGCCTCAGATGAATTTGTTCAAACTTGGTATACTTTTGTAGATCTTAGCACCCCGAACAATGTTTAAATGACCCTCAGAGCTATAGGTCGTTTCCTTGACCCTGTATGTGTCCGAACACAAAGTTTGAACCAAATCCGTTTTAGGGCGATTTACCCTGCTCTTGGCACGATATCCTTTGCTTAGCCAGGCCACGCGCTTACCATTGAGCTGAATGCTGAATTCAGACAAGAGACAAGACCTATATTACGCAAATTGCAAATTAGATATTGCAAATTTGGGGCATGCGCAAGTTGTCATCTGTTAATTAAAAGTAAATTCAGGTGGTCCAAAACAGCGTAATATCCATAATTTTATTTACGAGTTTGGTGTGATGTAAATAGATTAGTATTGAGGCGAGACTCAGGTAATTTGGATTTTCCATATAAAGAGGCCACCATGAACGGAGATAATAATAAATATAAACGCTCTTATCATATGTATTTATATATATCATCATGATCATGAATCATGGGTTTACATGGTTCGAGAGTAGGCAATTAGTACAGTTTTTAAAAGAGCGGAATACTAAGTGGACGAGAGACATTCCAAACATCTGTGCGCTTCTCTGAGTATAAAACTCGGCATACTAAAAATCTTGACCTACTAAACTACTTATTCCAAAACTGTGCTAGACCCAATAACACTACTAAGTATTTTTATGTATATACGTAGATATACATATACCCCAACTGCGCCGCCGATTTACGTATTTCGCGAAATTGAATAATGAGCTAAAATTACGTATTAACGGACTAAATTACAGCTGCCATGATTATAAAGACCCTCGCCATAAGTACGTACGCCTCGTTTTACTATCTTATCATTTATCCCTGTTCAGGATCCAAACTGGTTGCAAAGTGTGTGTGTGTTCCCTACAAAATCGCCACTGGTAAAAACTAAAGCCTCACGTTTCACATTTGCAGACCTAGGTACCCGTGATTACAGTAACAACCTAATTGAATAAATTCTTGTCGCGAAACTCAATGTGGGCTAAGTGTGAGTGCAATTGAACTTCATTTAAAAAAGTCAAGAGAACTGACTAAACTCTTTTGATTTGCATTGCCTCTCCTAGTATTAGCCCTGAATTCCGATAAATATTCTGCCAACATTAGACTGACGTGCCCTTCTATGGACGCAGGCTCACGACCGGTCCGAGTTATAACCCTGAAAAGGCGCACGGACTCTTGGAATGACCCTCGTTTACTTAGAGTAATTCTTCCTCTTCACGGACCTACAGGCTAGGGCTACAGAATTAGTAGGGAAAACAAATGTTTACATGGAACAGATCCGCGGTAGGGACTTATGTGGTAGTAATAGCAGCACAGTTTTGGTTCCAATGTTCCTACTTAAGTAAATGTGGGCAGAGTAGTCGTGATCGGGTACTAACGAACTGGAACCGGGCTGGGAGCGTGCATAAACACTACATTAGAATATATGTATGTAGAGTCGCAGTGGGTAGAAACTCTTTCTCGGATCATCACTCAAATTCTCCCTTCCAGCCCGTATGGCTGATCTCCAACTAGAGATAAGGTGTCTACGGAAGTACTACGAGGATGATGAGGTTGAGGTTAAAGAACAAAAATATAGAGGAAGAGCCCAGAATTACTGGAGTAGTTGTGATGATACGTTCCTTCTTGTGCAGTAACATATGGAGTACTATCTCGTTCAGGGTTCAGGGTCTCGGGCCCCTTACCCAGAGACTTTCTCCTCCTTTCTCCAAAGCTAAATCAACAGGAGTTAAGGGAGACTTTGGTCGAGTCTCCTAATGTTACCTAACAGCCTAGCAGGCACGAGATATATAGAGACAATACCTTCCTGTGCATGCTAGGCTCTGCATTCATGTGTGGAAACTGCATATATGTATGTACTAACCGGGTAATGTTCAACAAAAAATTAGTCAATTCCATTATTGTTATCTATAGAAGGTTACGTTTTTCAGATGGTTTGTGGCGACCACGTGCTGGAACATAGCTTTAGGCCCATAGCCAAAGAGTGTACCTTTTTCTGGCATTGGATTTTACATGGGCATGAGGAATCTCTACTAACCCTAATTCGTAATTTTGAGCTCAGTTTTATACCAAAACAGTTTTTCCAAATACCGAAACTGTTCATGTAAAAACATTTTAAACGGAATTTTCCTGACACTCTTAGCGGTGGCGCCACCTCGTCTCTGCTACGCCTGTTTAACCCATCCTATTGGTAAGGGTTGATTCTTATGCCGAATTTTATGCCATTCCAAGTATCATACTTATTTTGGTACATCATCCTTGGATAAGAATTGGTCCAAACTAAAAATTCGAATAAAATATTTGAGAAAATCAGCATGTGACTTTATACATCTATGTATTACACTAGACCATTTGCAAGAAATCGCATTCCGCATAAGAATCCATCCTTACCAAGAAGACATACTGGAACTCACTGTTCACTCACTTCTAAATCTGCCAATTACATAGTAGGTATATGTACTTTCCACACATGAATACAAACAATAACAGATATACTATGATAATCATAATATTTGACAACCAAGACTTGGAAAAAATAATAATAGTACCCTATTCTTACCTACTGTATACTAACATTTAGTAACAACTAACAACACAACAATGAAAGGCATTTTAAGTACATATTACACTCTTTCGTAACAGAATAACTCGTGTATTGGTTTAGTGGGCGGGGGAGGCAGATGGTTTGGTTTGTTTATATACGTGGACTCCACAATCCCCGCCCTCTCTCTGTCTCATATAGATATTTGCATATAATTAAGGGTCATAATCATCATAGAAAGTTGAGCCCGAAACTCCCGACTCCGCCTCCGTCGGATACACTTATATGCTGGGACTCCTTGAAGTGTGTGCGAAAATACTTGAAGACTTTTTAGTAATATAATAGATATAATATCTTAATTAAACTCTCCTCTCCATATACTCTCCATATATAGTATTCTGAATCTTCTCAAATAATATTCTGGGCCTCCTCAGTGAGAGTCCATTCTGATTCCCTTAGGTTTTGGGGACGTCTTCACGTGTCCGCGTATTGAAAGGCCTGGTCCAGCACGGCACTCAACTCACAGTTCGGACTCACGGGTCCCAGCGGAGCGGCTGTCAAGTGAGTTCCGCCGTCGGGGGATATCTGAAGTAAGGGAGAGCTCTCCCCCATGCTCCCGCCACCCGCTAAACTCCCGTTCGTCACACTGTCAATGAGGTCGAAGGAGTCTTGTGGGTCCCATGATCCCAGGTTTCTGGAGCTCTGCTTAAATTAAACAGTATTGTCAACCGACTCCTAACTTTCCGCCACCACCGTTCTCCCTGAGAGCTTGGCCAACAAAGTTCTCAAACTAGGACGCAGAGTGGGAGACAAAGTCCCACACTATTCCCTGTTCGAGAACAGTGTCCTATACCATCTGGTAAATACTCGTAAATACTGGAAAATACTGGTAAATACTGGTAAGTACCGGTAAGTACCAGTAGAAATTGGTAAATACCGGTAAATGTAAATATAAACTTGTAAATACCAATGAAAACTATACCTGGAAAAATACCGGAAATTCGCATCATAATTTGGCATTTAATAATTTTTATTTAACCATGGAATTTTATTGCTAAAATTGTTACCTTGATTACGTAAACTTTAAATGTAGTTTTAATAGTTCTGGAATATATTCAGTAATTCTTTTAAAATGTTTACTGGAAGAGGCTGAATAAATCTGACTGAGACTGACATGAGAAGATACATGCATACACCCACCCTCTTACACTGATACTACACAGTAGAGTTTTCTACATGACTTCTACACATGCTCGGTAAGTATTTGCCACCAGAACTTACAATTTACCACTTTACTTTCTATTCTGCATAACGTTATTTACCATTATTTACGACAGTATTTACCATCCAAGTAGGTATACGCCACGTCGGAACCCTGCTCCTGGAGAGCTTTATAAGATAACAGGCCCGGAAATTTGGGTCAAAGCCCGTCTCTGCCTCCTCAAGAATTATGATATCGAAGTTCCTATTTATATTAGTCAAAGTTGGAGACTGTGACGTACCTGGAGAGCATACTGGAGCAAGCTGCGGTCGGAAACAGCACTCCAGTCCCCTTTCGACAGCGCCTGCTCAATGGGATCCAGATGAGTTGAGTGGACGTAGTTCCCGGAATTGGGATTTGAGAGGGCCGGCATTGAGTGTTGCTGTTGAGCCGAGTGACCGGGGTACATGGGGGGCGGCTTTTCCATCTGTATGAACTCCCGTATGTCGGACAAGTCGTGGGTAGGCTGGACTGAGGACAGCGGCATTAGGCTTGGCTCGTACATGACAGAAGCCGGAGAATTCCCACCCATGTGGTAACTGTTGAGACTCGACTGTTGGTGAGGATGGGGGGAGGATTGTTGCATTTGTGACGTGTGATGGGGGATTGGTGGAGGTGGAGGAGGGTTCAGGGTGGTCAGTGTAGGCGTGCTTCCGTTTCCAGTCGTACTCGAGGCCGTCGTTGTGGGCATCATATTGCTATTTCCCTGGCTCAGAGACATGGATTGCATTGAGTTGTTATTTCGGTTTCGAGCGGCGGCTGCTGCTGTACTCCGTTGAGCCTCCTCAGCGTACTGCTTCTTCCACGTACTAATGTAGGACTTCATCTTATCAAGAATAAAGTCCGGTACTCGAAACCCTTTAATGTCATCGTAATTAATAGTCACATTTAATCTGTAGGGAGGGAAAGAAACGGGAATTGAGTTAATTAGTCATCACACCGAGCTGATTTAAGCGCGAGAGAGCAAGTGACCGTGGAAGAGGAAACAGGTTATGAGACCGGTTCTCTCTAGCAATCTGCAGAACTTAATGCTTTTGAAAATTAGGTACAAACTCCACCAACTTGTTATCTCTGGCCAACTTCTCAATATCTTCTAACAGCATTATGTAGGCCCTTCCTCCTGTGGCGGGCATGAGCTTGTTCTTGGACAGCCACTCCTTGTCATCAGAGTCACTAGCATATTTGAAGAGCCCTGGGTGCTTCACATAAAGTCGCCCCCGCGTTTGAGCAAATCCAAGGGCCTTGTTCGCTCTGAAAAAATGAAAAACGTTGGTATGAATAAGAATATTTATTATATATGCACTTAGAAATCGTAATCTAGGATGGTTCTAAGTAAGCCAGGATGGTTCAGATAAATTGTTCGCTGTCCACGCGTCCACTATAAACTACCTGATTACAATCATGAATGCGGGCAGCTTTTGGTTTTGGCAGGTCCAAAACTATTTTATGACTCTTTAACGGGAGATCGAGAAAACAAAAACTGAATATAAACTTAAAGGCACTGTGAGCCTAAAAAATCATTTTTTTCACTTCTAATGGAGTAAATGCAATAACTAGTAAGAGTTCTCAATTTGCGGTGTCTCGTAGTTCGTCTCGCATGTTCGTCCCCAACCCCCACAAGCCCTTTCGATTCTTTTTGTGAGTTTTAACGAATTTTATACGAAGGTAATGCCCATATACCTAGTCTACTATCTTATCCAACTGTCTAATAACTACTGTCAACTATTACCTACTGTCTAATAACTAATAACTTATCGAATGTGCAACTATCGAAACTCGGAGAATCTAGCACTCGGCTATCCAAGTCTAGTCTTTCCTCCGGCCTCCTGTGATATCATAATACTACCTATCCAACGCGTATCTCCGATCAATATATTCCTGGCACGATGACTA
The DNA here is from genome assembly GCA_034696285.1 of Hypogastrura burkilli. Classification (NCBI taxonomy): domain Eukaryota; kingdom Metazoa; phylum Arthropoda; class Collembola; order Poduromorpha; family Hypogastruridae; genus Hypogastrura; species Hypogastrura burkilli. Next base: position 22,490 of record JAQFZY010000264.1, read on the forward strand.
CAGTATGTCGTTTTACATTTTCAGATCGACGTAAAGCTATGTATTTAAAATGCGTGACTTGTAATCCGCTCGCTCAAAGTCTTAAAATTCTCAGTTCGATAAAACAGCCGGGATCGAAATCGACAAGCAACGCAAAATAAAGAGATAGCTACTTTAAATACGATAAAGGTAATTACTCTTATCAGCCACTAGCCGCTGCTTTTGCGACGCAATTGATAAAAGTGAGCTCCACAATGAATAAGTACTAGATTACATTCGACACCTCTTCGCTTTAATTACATAAGTTCTACTTTACTATAAGTATCCGATACTATAACTGCGCAGCCCATCATATGTAATCGGTTGTGTATTTATATGTCTGATTAATTAATCTTTCCAAACAACGAGTAAAATTATGACTATTTCGTATTTTCGTTCTTTTCCGGTTAAAATACTTTGAATGGGGTACTTTACCCTGTGAAATTGACGGTACTCATTTAACCATAATATTACGCCAAGAAGCGTGAGTAGTACATCAGTTGTACCTGTACGATAGTAATACTTACTTGTTTCATAAAAATAAACTTACTTGGCTCCCATGATAAAGAGTGTATCTGGAGTTAATTTATTCAAATCCCAATTGGCAACATGTTTCCTAGAGGGACCGGACGGCTTCTTTGGTTTATTTGGTGATGTGGTGCTTGATGTAGAGTTATTATTGTTATTGTGATTATTTCCAGATGAATTACCGCTCCCGCTCTTGTTCGGTGACTTCTTCATCTTCTTGCTTGCATTGGACATTAAACTAGCTTCAGAATCAGTGTCATCCGACTCTCGCTTGATCCCAAACGACGGACTCTGCACAAAGGAAATAAAGCAATGCTAAACTACTCGTCATGATCATATGGACTACTTCTAATTGGAACCGGTTTACATACACGAATATTTATCGAGCGTTAAATTATAAGCATAAACACAGGACAATCCATTGAATGGACCTGAGCTTGTGTAACACATACATGGAGTATCAAGATCAAGTGGCGTCTACTCATTACATATAGATTATAGATAAAGAAAAAGTAAATAAATACACGTGTGTAAATCGAAAGCGCGCAAATGCTTATTAATTACAGAAACAAGGTAGAATCAAATCCTTAATTCGAAACTTCCTATAAATAAATAGTTTAATTGCTCCGTATTGTAAAATCAAAATGTGTAACTATTCTTTATTGAAAGTTGCAAGCTTAAAAAAGTGTGAATGCACGCAAGCTATGAGTTACAGGGTACAGAACACAAAATTACGAACTCAAACGTTCAACCCGAATTCAGAATATTTAGTTTGAACTAAGAGCTGGAGAACAAGTTCAAAGTTACACTTACAATAGGCAGGCCCTGGAAACGACAAGCCGATAAACAGCTGTTTTCAAACAAAATTAATTTACCTCCTATAATTTCCGGTGACTATCTTATTTACGCTATGTCTCTGAAGACACTAAGATAACGGTACCGACGAAGAGAGATTGAAACAAGTAAAAAATCATTTGATAAAGATATGGGAATAGATTATATTTTTACCGTAAGTGGTAATTTGACTTGTTCACAGCTATTGATTTGGTTCGGATGACTTGGTGTATAATCAGAAGACTCATGATCTATTGCACTCCCAGCACTACAAGACATGGATGACGGGGACGGAGTTGAAGATTGGACCGGGTACATTTTCTTGGCTTCCTCTAGAATTTGGCGGCACATGGTGTGAATATGATCATCGGTCACGGAGTCGGGACCAGAGTTATTCCTTATGTTCTCAATACCGGGCTTGAAGAAGACCTACGGAGATCAGAGGTCAGAGGAAGGATTAACTCAAGGCTCGAGCTTGAGTAATAAAATCCTGTCCTTTTCCTTAGTAGTTAGTGTCTTAGTAATACACAAGTGTAACTTTATAATATTAAGTATTAGCTAAAATTCGGCTTACGTCCATGTACTTGGTTAGAACGTTCTTAATATCTTGATTAATTGACCGCTGAATATTTTGTCGGAGGAGGTCCAGAGACTTGGCCGGAGTGGTGAACGACATGGAGACTTTGGAGGAGCTCGAACCCGTCGACTTACTAACAGGAGGCTTCAGAATGCTCAAATTGTATTGGCGCATATTAAATGGACTCTGTAAATAAAATAATTAAACCACGTGTAAGTTCTTTGACCCATCAAGTTTGAAGTCCCTCACCGCACACTGCAGGCTCCCTCTGCCCTCCTCAAATCAGAATTCTACTACTAAGACCCTAAAACCCCACTGCCTATGCCGGTCAATTTGCCTACTGTATTGCCGATAGGCTCAGCCCGAGTGCCGGCTCGTCGACCAAATTGGGGAATAACTTGTCCCAATATATTCATAATAGTAGAACCAGTTGAACGTCACCTTCCCACTTTCACTCTACACACTAGACTAGACCTACTTTCAGTTTGTTGACATGTTCTAAGGCTGAGTGGGGCCTTCTGAAAATAGGTAAAGGGCCCCGTGCCCTTAAATAATCACTGCTACCTACATATTACATCCATGCAAAGGTTCTTGACTAGTAAAGAGAGACAGCCTTACTCAGTCCACATCCTCATGCCTCATGATGTTCGGAATGGGCCGAGATGCACAGAGATGGGCTCTTATTAATTGATAATTGAGGGTTAAGAAGTAGGGGAGGGTCGTGGTGTGGGGTCACGTACCCATTCGGGTGACAGAACCCCTTCCTCGGCCTCGATGACCATAGATCTTGATATCGGAGCGGAAGCCAGGTCAGTCGGACCGGAGAGAGGCCCTTCCTTATTGCTTTTTGGACTCTGCCCGAGAGGTCAGTCAACCTGACCCTCCTCCTTTCTTGGGTGGGTCCAGGGCCTGGGGTGAGGGTCAGACAAAAAACCCGAGGCCGAGGTCAAGAGTGTTGACCCAAAGACTCTACACCACCACAACCATTACCATTGCCCCAAACACACTCTCCGTGTCTAATTAGACATATTGGAAGGGCTGCTCTGCTCCTACTCTCCTCTCTCTCTATGCCACGACGCATGTTGAGGTCAGTCAACCTTCGCCGACCAGGAACACTCAAGCCAAACTAAGTTGGAAGTCTCTCCTTTCCACTGCTCAGTTCGACAAATTAATAAATTGGATTCACAGTAATTAATGTAAGCTTTGAATGCAACCTAAGGTCGTTTCCGTTTGGATCAGTGCTGGGGAACCTCAGTGACCAGAATTTATATACATAGAAGTAATCGCGAAGAAATAATACATAATTGGGTATGGACATTTTAAACGAGAAAATGATTGGTTTCCATGCACCGAGTTTACAATTGACAATGTAATTTATGCATTCGTACTTACTAGCGATTCTACAAAGATTCACACCGTACGGGTGCGCATATAAGGGGACATAATTTAATTACGTAACACGTAACGGGAAAAAGCGTATTTTCTGACCCGCTCCTCCCCCTCTGTAACGCGTAACCGACCCCCCCCCCCCCCCCCTATCTGTCACGCACAATAAATGATAATCATAAGTCAAATCTGAAGAAAATGTATTTATTTAGCTAATTTTTCCTGCGAACTCAATGAGTATGGGCCATATCCTACTTTTGTCACCCGAGTATGTCACCCTAAGTTTAAACCCAGCCCCCTTGCGTAACACTACCGTGACGCAAACCTGCAACCCCTTCCCCCCAAAAGATGTGTTGCGTAATTAAAGTACGTCCCCTAAATTGTATTACCATTTGTCATGTAGGCATTTCAGAATTCGATATCAAAACGATAACAAAATATTTATATAATAAATATCCTACTATATGACGTGCAAATTATGATCCTTCTCTTGCCACTTTTCACTTACACGTATCGACACTGTAGACGAGCGCAATGACAGGGACGACCATGACACACCTTATTAGCTTCCGAATTCACAGTCAATAAATTATCTGATTTTTTTAAATTCAATTACTACTTAAAAGAGGCTCTCAAATCAGGCAAAACGTAGTACAATTGTAAGTAGTTTCAGGCACCTGTTCTTGGTGTGTGTGTGGCCGTGAATTTCCACTTACGTATTCCGTATTTTGAGTTTCTCAAGTCCACCAGTAGTAGTGTTTCAAATTCGAATATCTTGAGTAATTCCTGAGGTTCCACTCACGTTTCGAATTGGATATGGAACGTTTTCCTACATTCATAGGTCCTCGGATTCGGATACTGTACTAATAGGCTATAGCCACAGAAAGAAGTAGCTAGTTTTGTACTTCGTGCTTCTTTGTTCTTTTCTGGTGGTTCCGTTCGCGTTCCGTCAACGTTTCCAATATCTCTAATATCGAATCCATACTCAGAGAGGGCGCAGTGACCAGCCTATTATGTTATGCCAAATGCCAAGTGCTACGCGCAGGGATGTAGTGTAATAGTGATTCATTGATAGCTATGTTGCCACATTACATAGAATCGAATCAATTTTTAAAACAATATGAAACGGAATAATACTCTGCATCAAATCATCATACATGATTTTTGGAAGACTGCAGCCATGGCATGGCATAATGGGATGCCGTGGGTCAAGAAATTAGCTCTCATGAACGGTGACTTGGACATAGACTAAAAACCAAACTCCAAGCTCCTGAGCACTGCACCAGCAGCATCAGAGCTACAGGCACCCTTTTTTGTAGTTTTTTCTCTCCTCGATTCTATTCCTTCCTACTACAGTTCAGGCCTCAACTTTCACTCGGTTGGAAAAACATCTGATGCGCGGATAAGTGGCTCATTGCGCCAGCGCCATGGCACTCTGCATCTCCACTTCCGCCAGAGACCAAGAGCACAGGATTGGACCTATGTAGTATGGGGACTCACCACGGCACGGTGGTGGTGGTGGAGGTGGAGAAAATAGGCCACTACTGCTTGGAATCAGACAAAGAATCACGAAACGGGCCATCACCTCCCAGCCAAAAGATGAGGGTTGGGAATTGGGAAGAGTCTAAAATGAAAGTAGTGAGGGAAATAGAGATGCTAAAAAAGGTAGTATCATTACGGCCATTTCAATTCATGACCCAAACAGGAGCAATAAAATAATCTGTCTAAAATTAGGTGGGTACCTACGCTAGTTTCTTCAGATCCTAGTCAAGCTGCTTTTAATTCTAACTTGCATCTATTTAGGGCCCAGAAAATTACCGTAATGGATCTACAATATAATCCGATAATGCAGTCGGGTCCATAGGACTATTTTTGCCTCCCTGGGAGGTATTTTTGCCTCCCTGGGAGGTATTTTTACCTCCCTGAGAAGTATTTTTACCCCTTTCAAACGCTTTGTGACTGGACGATTCGGTAGTTAAGTCGACAGTTTAATTTATGTTCGTAAATTGTTCAGAAACCCATCTTCTAAAACATTTGGCGTGGCGATTTGAATTTGGATGTAGCGCCTTCGAGAAACCTACAAAAACGGTTAAAAATGAGCCTTATAGCCACTCTTAGGTTCATTTTTAACCGTTTTTTGTAGATTTCTCGAAGGCGCTACATCCAAATTCAAATCACCACGCCAAATGTTTTAGAAAATGGATTTCTGAACAATTTACGAACATCCATTTAACTGTTGACTTAACTACAGAACCGTCCAGTCGCAAAACGTTTGAAAGGGGCAAAAATGCCTCCCAGGAAGGTAAAAATACCCCTCTGGGAGGTAAAAATACCTCCCCACGTGACCATTTACATAAAAGAGCATGAGGGAGGTAAAAATACCTCCCAGGGAGGCAAAAATAGTCCTATGGACTAAATGACGCGTTAAGAGATTTTCGCGACGTTTTACTAGGAGCATTTTTTTTTATTCTGAAGTGCATTTTCCTCTGCGTAAACCTTACGGTCCCAAGCAAGCGGCTGAAAGCAGGTTTTTTTTTTACCCCCATCCGCAAAGACCTAAGGACATGGGTATTGGGTTTGGTTTTGGTAGATTAGATATATGTACTACATTCATATAATAAGGTGTATCACTGTAAAATGTAAGGTAGCGTGGGGTAATTGTAATTCCGGCTATAGTTTCGCTAATATTTGGCGAACTGACACGCCACTTGTTGCACAATACTACCAGAACATCTCTGGTTTGATTCCCACATTGTGCGGAAACCTTTGTCTATATTTTATACCTAAATAAGCGCCATTTCTGAAGCATCTCCTCGGAACTCGTTTTGGTAGGTGAATAAGCTTTGATTCAATTTATTCTTACACGGAGAAAGCACGTCGTAAAAACTTGCTTCCTTTTTTAGTGTATTCCCATTAATAATAGAGTTGCGCAACATTAATTTCAATTAAATCAGTAGTCAGAAAATAATATTTATCACTAGGTTTACACTTAACCCGCCAATATGTAGGCATCAGGGAAGTGTAAACTTGGAAATTGGGGAAAGTGTAAACTTGGTATGGGTTTCATAGCGGAGTGCTATAAATAAGGCTTGCTTTTATTGTTTTAAGCCAACAAGCCCGCGCTAACGCGGAACGACTAACTACGTCTTCTAATGATTTCTAGGGTGCATGGACCACCATTTTCAGCAGTTAAACTAAAACAAACGCAGCCATGACCCATGCAGGCTAGAAATCATTAGAAGACGTAGTTAGTCGTTCCGCGTTAGCGCGGGCTTGTTGGCTAGTCAAAGGAAGAGTTTAAATTGGTAATACAATATTCGACTAATAATATGTCAAACAACAGAATTTTGAATTAGGTGGCTTGGGCCGCGGCTGTTCTAACCCATTTAAACACTAAATATCCAATACAAAATACAATACGTGTTAGTAACTGGAGTTTTTATGTTTGTCCGCTTCACTATGGATATTTTGTCGGGCTGAAAGTGTCCTATTTTTCGGCCTTCGGCAGGATCCCGGGCCGATCCCGAGCCTCTGCCACAGCACAGTCTCTTCAGTGTCTGGATTTGACCAAATAGCTTAGAATTGGGAGTGTGAAATGTAGATATACTTGATTTGATTACTCAAGTGAACAGAATAATTAATTGAAAATATCAGAGTAAGAGTAGTACGTCTGTCCAATTCTCAATTAACAGAACGTGTGAGATTGAATTTTCCCGACACCTCTGTTGCTTGTCTTGTTGTAGCAGTATTTAGTGTAGCGGTGGTTAGTGAGGAAGATCTCAATGCCCATTCCCCAATTACTACAAATCCTCTTTCGTTTATACTTTTATTCACGAGCGGGCAAGAAAGAAAGAAAGACCCGTTAGCGGTATTCTTATTATAATTCCACACGAGATGTAAACCATGACAAATACGGATGTAACTCTAAAGCTTTACTGAATTTTTGAAAAAACTAAAATACATTTGAAAACATAAATATCGTGGCCATTTCGGAGACTACTGAACTAATCCTAATTTTTGACGGTTTTGATACATATAATTATGTTTTTCGAAACCGTAATTTTGTTGGAATCAATAGACTTGGAATAAAAACAGGTAAAACTCCTAGCCCCATCGGAATTTTGAAACGGCATTTGAAAAGCCAACTGTTCCAGGTATTCACATTTGCCCCACTCTTTTACGTAAACATTTTTAATACAGGATGGCAGCCGGATTTACACTTACCCCCAAAAATCGGGAAAGTGTAAATTCGGTGTCTTTTTTTTAAAACCGTTTTTTAAATAGTAATGTTAATTATGTATTTTCAAAATACATCAAAATTGTAGTGAATTGTTGCAAGAACACAAATAAAAAAACGGGAACGTTCTAGAACAAAGAGTTTCTGCACTGTAATTCAGCAAAGTTGGTCAAATCAAATATCGTTCACAATTACCCCACTACCTTACTGTGATAGTGATATGAAAATTATTCAATTCCTGCCTTCCCATGTACATTGGAAGCTGTGTGATGTCATATGTTAACCTCATTAACTGTAATTAGTATCAAAATCAGGATAGAAAAGTAATTGAATTGAATTTATTACTTTTGTTCTCAGAATTCGTAACGATGATGACATCAAAGTGAAGCCCTCAAAACAGGAAAATAAGCACTTTTGCGTTTCAAGAGCGAAAGGAAGCATAATTTTGAGCGTGAATATTGTCTGAATGAAGAGGAAAACAATACTAAAGATAATCTGATAAGTACACCAAAAATCTTATAAATGCTAAATACGATACGTATACATTATATACAATTGTCAAAATTAATTATAAAAGAAATGTCTTCGATAACATGTTAGTTATTGTGTTTTATTTTTTTTCATTTGGTCCGTAGGCAGAGCTTAGATTAAGTAATTTACTGATTTGAATCAATAGTGATAAATCTAGTACTGGAAGTATGCTCTTAGCGTAATCCAAATACCTAAGGGGCCATCCATAAACGACGTCGCCAAAAAAGGGAGGGTGGGGGGTCGTCCAATGCGACGAAAAGCGACGCGACGGGGGGTGGGGTGACAGCGCTTGCGACGTCGCCTTTAATCGTTAATGAAATACGTTGAAATTAAGAATCAATTATGACACATGATTACAGATATTTTTCTGTTTAATTCAAAGCCGAAACTGAGTTAGTATTTAGGTTTACGTTTACTATGCAACAAACAGGAGAACCGTTCTTCAAAGGTGGGAATGCTTGCTGACATAGCCATATCCTTGATACTACCATTCACAACTGTATATCCACTTCTTCATTACTCAATACGTTCTTATTCCGTTGACTTTAATTGACCCGTAGTGACTTTATTTCTATGGAAGCGGTCACGGGTGATATAGGGAGCAGTTTAAAAATTGTTTACTAATTACACAGAGGATTTTGATGTGCGCTGGATAATTTAAGATGCTTGAACCTTGTGTTTCATCGATACTTAATGGTTTTATTGCAGCGGAATTGGTCACATGTGACATAGCATATTGCTTTTTAACATTCCTGTCCTGAGTGTACAGAAGAATTTGATTTCCTACCCGTCATAATTTAAATTTTCAAGATGCTTCGGCCGTGCGCTGTATTGACACATAAGATTAGCGGTTTTATTAGAGCGGAAGTCCTGTGACATGGTACACAGCGGTAGCGGAGACAATTGTAGCTTTAAACCTTACCACTATGCTGGTAAAGATTTTAAGCTATCATACAACTTGGTAGGATTAGTATTTAAAAAAGTCATCCCGTTTCAAAAGATGGACAGACAGGCGGAATGACAGAAACTGCAATATGATATGATTTGTATTTAAGGTGGTCATACTTGTAGTGGACTCTACTTTTTTTTACGTAAGCCAAAATTAAGCGAGTTGTTAATTTTCGACAAGCTCGAAAAGGAGTTCGAGTTTTAAGGAGGGCGTTCGTAATTTGCGACAAAAAGCGACTAGGAGAAGGGTGGGGGTAAAAAAAATGCGCTTTTTCGGCGACGTCGTTTATGGATGGCCCCTAAGTGAGCCATTTATCGTACCATCACGAATGTGGAGATCGTGTAATTGCGTAGATTTGAAGGTAAACCTTGGTCGCAGCGCTTGTTGCTATGTATGAAGCATAACTACTTACCTACTACTACTCTGTAATATTATTTTATATGAGGGGATATATTGTCTGGGTCCTTTTGATTAAGGTGGAGCATGTTGTGAGTGTGACTTGATGTGAACGAGTGCGTAATACACCTATTGTTACCTCTTGTCCACATCAATATTTCGTACATTACGTGGCGACAAAGACATTTGACTGTCGCTCTGTAAGTTTCAATTAAGAGTTAGGCTGAAAAACATTACACCTACTACGTGGTGAGAGTGACTGTTGACTTCTCACCAGTTTTCATTAATCTTAGCCCTGCTATAAGTCTCTAAATGAGTGCTTCTTTGGGAATTAGCTTCCCCCTACTCACTTCTCACTAACCTTGAATGTTTTCAGAGAAAAAAGTTGTTAACTTAAAACATATATTGCCCTATCCCTCTCTGAATCGTAAGTTGTCAATTATTGATGCAAGAAGCTGCGTTTCCATCTCCAAGGGAGCAGTGGGTGTCCACAAATTAAATAACTCGTATCTGGTACAAATGATTACCTGATGTACAGGGAGTCCGTGGTAGGACTACTTGGTTAATCCAATTCTAACTCAGTGTGGATAGACGGGAGAAAGGCTACAGCCACAGCCAAGGTTCATTGATCCTAGAGAATTCTGGCTAGACAAAGTTGGCTCATACGTGTTCATTAAAATCATACTTTCGTGATTTGGCAAAAATAAAAAATCAACAATCTCACTGAAAAATTATTTAAAAAAAATTTCATCCAGGTGTAAATTCCTAAAAGTTAAAGTTTGAAAAGTGAGTATGAGCCAACCTTATAACATAACCTAACCTCAATCTTGTTGTCAAGGAACCTTGGCCATAGCTATCCGTAACGTCAAACTTTATTTCATGGGTATACGTTTGTATTTAGTGCACGACGTCAGTTACATTTCCTGAATCTTTTGTTAGCTAACTTTGCTTGGGAGTGGAACTTGATAAAGATTGTCCTGTCGGAAAGTGAGGCGTATTATCTGTCATTAATTCGTGATCCTGTTATATGTGCAATCACGTGACCGCTTTACTGTACTGTAAATACATATAATCAGAGCATTCAAAGATTGAATGTGGCTAAGGCATAATTCTAAACGGGTAGTACTCCTAATTAGTATATGTTCGGAAATTAAGGATGTGAATGGTTGTAATAAGAATAGTTACCGGTTTTCATTCTTCATCTAATATTTGTTTCATGTTCTCTGGCTTGCGACATCTCCTTACTCAGTGTATTCCTCTTACTTTGTAAATCTCCCCTTATAATACAATACTTTTTGTATTATTTCTTTCTACATAAGAAATACTATACCTACTGCTGCCAGGGGTGGTGATGATGGAGCGATGGGGAAGTCTCATACAAATGTCTGCAACGCCCCTCCTCTCCTTCAGACTTCGATTTAAGTGATTGGTGCAAATATTCATGTGGTTCAGGATACTCGGTATTAAAAGAAAAATATTTCTTACGCACGCAGAAGGATAAGGAGCAGAAAGACGGTATTATCAATGCTTAGAGTCGAAGGGTCTCTCCTGCGGTTCCATTCAGGCATGCTACACATGTAGTTAAGTGTGCCCATAACTGGAATCGAAGATAATATACTATTAGCCTAAGGTGTATCCCAGTTGTAATTTGTAATGCATATGTGCACATTAATTTCGGGACCGGTTATTTCTGAATTAGAGTACAATATTCTGTTCTGTAACAGATCATGATAATTCGTATATACGATTAGACCCGTAAATAACAAGTATACATATGCTGGGGAGCACTTTGGGTTCATTTTGGTTGTTCTGTGGATCGGGATATTTTGATGGAGTGGGATTTCATCTTTAGTCTGTTCTGTATCTGTATCAACATCAACTAATTCTGTATGTGTAAGACAATTCGTTAAATATATCCAGGGAGAATTGCGAGGAGACAGCAGGTGGAGTGGAGTCGGAATGATCATTAAAGCCATTACTGGAAATTAGAACCCGAACCCAACTCAATTGAGTCACGGTCCGTCGCTTGCTCCTCTGCCTATTGTCTCCTAACTTCCTGTCCACGTGATTTCCCGTCTAAATCTATTGAAAACATATTCCATATTAATTCAACTACGAAAGATTATTAATAATACTTATTATACATAAATGGCTTTAACTAATAAAAGAGAAAAAACTAAAATAAAAAAAAAAACTAAATCTGGACCGCATCCCGGTTCTGAGTAGTCTCATTTATTTCTGGATCTCGTACCTGCATACGTAATGGTATGGATAGTTACTAGTTACTCGCTTCTGGGTGAATAGACCATGGGACGATTCTTGAAACCACGCAAAGAGGAGGTGGCCAATTTTTGCCTTGAGAGAGATAAGCAACGTTAAATAGTACAAAGTAGTGGGGGCAATTTCTCCGAGCTTTTTACACTCTCAGTTCCAACTCAAACCCATTGAGAGCATTGGAAAACTCACCCACAGAACTTCAATAAACTTCCTCTCCCCATATTTAGGTGTCAAGTTTATGAATATTTACAAACTTCATAGCTTGTCATAGCCTGTAGTTTTCTGCGTATTTCAAGACCAGAATCATGTGAATTGACGCAATAATCATTGAGCATTGAATTTTTAAAGTAAAACGCATTCTGTGGGTAACGTGCATTAGAGAAAAGAGAATGAGAAACGGTTGCCCCCACTATACGAAATTCCAGACAGCCAGAACAGGAGGTGTGGCATTCTCACCCATCGACAGAATCGTCCCATGGTCTAGAATATGTAGACGTTACATTATTAGCACTAGATCATGTGAGAGAAAAAAAAAAGGAGAGAAAGCCACACCCCATTATTCTCTTGCTTGTTCTCTTGCTGGGCGCGATTCTCATACATGCGGGAGTCCCAAGGGGGATCGCATCGAGTGCTGGGCGGCCTGGGCCTTGGGGTAAGGTTCGGACAAAACAGGCCTTTTGCTCTTTCCCTTTCATTTTGGTTCGAGGGACGCCGAGCCCTTTGTGTGACGTCATCCCGGCAGATTCTCCGACTCGTAACACTGCACAAGGCGACAATACTATTGTTTTGGTCAGGTCTTCTAAATAACCGAACCAACTGTAATAATTCTTAGTTTAAATTATAAACAATGTTTTCCCTAAACCGTCTCGTTTGTTTAATGATGTTAGGTTATAAAGTTGCTCAGTTATTGGCCCCAAAAGTGACCCGGATTTTACGTAGATTCCAGTAAAGGCTAACTTAATACTCATTGCCTTGTATTACTTATAAATAGATAATTTAAACTTTAAATTATATACACTTTGCGGCGAATTCTTATTTGATTGAACTTATTATTTATTATAACATTTATTATTCTTTATTAAGAATATATTATTAAGTTTAGTCCAAAACGCCCAATCTCTATAACAGGGAATGTGTAAATTGGCACGAAACAACGTAGGACCATCAGGTCAACAGTTCTAGACTCAACTTTTTGCGTAGATTCTTAAAATCGGATGCTTGTTCCTGGAAAATGAGTCCTTGACCCCTTCCAGGGGGGTCAATGTGGGTGGAAAACGACAGTTTGTGAAAATGGCAAAAACTAAGGCATGCAGCACATCAACATTTTTGTCCGCACCCCGGGATCACAATATGGAAAACATGATTTGACACCACCGGTGACCCCCCACGACCCCCCAACCCGTGACCCCACAAGGCCAACCAAGGTCAATCCGACTCAATCATGGCATGTGATACATCAAATCGACCAGAATCGCCTACTGAGTGTTACTTTATGTGTTGACCCCTCTGTGATCCAGCGGTGACCCCGGAAGGACATCCGGGCTCATGCCGACCACACCATGTCATATGACATATCAAAATGACCGTTCG
>JAQFZY010000265.1:0-35794 GCA_034696285.1 Hypogastrura burkilli
ACTTATGGACTCTCCGTCCGAGTCGAGCAGCACAAAACAGTCCTCACCAAGTAAGTTACGCCAATACTTTCGCCCATCTTCTGTTTCGGTAGGTACATAGTGTCTGTCTCCTCTTCCTAATGGTTTGGATTGGTCGTGCTGTGGAAATTACTTCCTGCGGAAAGTCAATCACAGTCAACGGAAGTAAGGCCGTTTTTGGTCCAAAGTCCAAATCCAAGCATTACCTAAGTTAACTGAATTTATCATATCTAACAACAATATCTTAAGCTAACGAGACTGCAAATAGGAAAATCTGGCTTTAATGCAACATAATTATTAAATTAGTCAATTTGGTATTTTCCCGTAAGATTATTCAGCCAATCTACAAAACCTTTGCATTTTTCGCATTCAGTGGACACAGGAATATTTTATCCAACACCCAATATATGCTGTCCCTAATTAATGGACTTGGGATTGAGTAAGATGTGGTACAAACCTTGCTGAACTTAGTCTTGTCTAGAAATAATAGCTTAATCGAATTGGGAACAATTTCACAATAGTTGTACCTTATTATTAAATGCTACACAGGAAAAATAAATTTTAACCGGAAATTATGAAATTTAGTAATTGAAAAACGATCATTGAAAGATCTTTTTTAGTAGAACGAAAGTAATTTTAGTAGTCAAAAAGTAGCGTCCCTTGGTTAACGTGAACTTAATTCGACTAAGATAGACTCCAATTGAGAATTTCCGTTCCTAATATAAAACTCCCCCAATAAGGATAACATTGCAAAAAGGCCCCGATTAAACTGAATTTACTGGACTAATATTTGGATATTGGCAATGGCTGATATTGGCAAACCAATCTATTTGTATTTTTTGGCACGAATAAATATTGAGCCAATCCTAGTTCTTCCTTTTCTCCATTCAGTGTGCATCAGGCCTCGGAGAAGTTTAGCCATTAGGCTAAACAAGACGGGCCTAAGCCCAAGTGAGTTGGTTTCTGATTGGATAAATCGGACTGCTGTCGGGTAATGGGCTTTAGTTTAGAGGTCCATTTGTTCCTGGGCTGAGGGAGCTCCATTTCGGGAAATGTCTCTATAAATTCAATTAGGTGGCCGAGGCTCCGCCTTTAGACAACTCTTTTAGCCCCAGTACTTATTTTAATGAGCGTGTGTCAATTATGGGGCGGGGGAGCTAGGCTCTTTTAGGCTCGGAGAAAGTTAGACTTCTTTTCCACCATTTCCGTCCCAACGCACGTACAGGCCCCAAGACTTACTTTCTCTTTTTTAGGCCCGTTAAGAGAAAGGGAAAAGGCCAATTCGGCATGTAGAGGGACGGAGCGGAACTATTCCTATTTCCTATCCGACTCCGCTCCAAGGCACCTAACCTCCAGCCCGGCCCTCACTCCTGTTAAGCCCGAAGAGCTCTAAATTCATCACTCACTAAGTATTAAGATATTCTTAGGGCTAGTACTATTGACTCGGGACTCGAGGCAGGAAATCAGCTCAGGGTTTAGGCTTTCAAATTGGGGGAGCTCCTTATTACGTCAAATCATAGGGAATTGCCCATTCCGCTACCACCCAGTAAAGTACAATTCATTTTCCATTTATTTGGGACATTAAGTTTCCCTATTCGGGTCTAGGAGGCAGAAGATAAAAATAAAAGTAGAGTGGAAAATGAGACTGAGATCTGGGTCCTTGGAACGTCTTCATAGGGGATAGGAGTACGTGTTAGAGGCGATTATGGAAATTCTGACCGGTAGTGCTTACGGACGCCAACGTAGGTCATGGCAGTCTTGAAAAGAGAGCTCCTGAAAATTTTGGTTCAGAACATATATACTTTTATTTTCATTTAGACAAAAATGTAGATTTCGTGTCCAAGATATCAAAATCCAAGTAGATGATTTAGTCGAAGTAGGGCGAGTTAGGCTCTATTTTATCAAATATTAAACCTTTATAGCGTAAAGTGAATGCTATTTGATTCAATTAAATGTTTGAAAATAAAAACCTGGAAGAAATCCAGTTACAAACAAAAAGCAAGAAAAGGATTATATAAACGATTACAAATTAATTAGAAATATCTCACCAATTAGAGCAGATTTCCTTACCAAATTTTTTAAAGGATTTCAAGTAAGATAATTTTAATACCGTTAATTATTGTAAAATTAATAATTTTTGGCTCATAATAAGTCTCCAATGATTGGTGAATAATTTGCTGTAATTCGTGAGGAAATCTGCTTTAATATGTGAGAGATTTCGAATTAAATTGTGATAGTTTAAATGGCAGCCTAAAGAACAAGTTACGCATGTATAACATCTCTGGTCGCAAAAAAATTGTTCCTTGTCTTCTACAGTTCTACAGCATTGTATCAAAGCTTAGAGGTTCGAATTCAATGAATTCAACACTTATTTTACTCAATCTATTTATTTAGTCTTTACTTCAACATATGTATTTCCAGGTTTTCTATTTTTAACGCAACTGAATTACTGAAAAATTAACAAATCCATCTTTTTCTGAGAGCATACCCTTGATTTTTTAATAAAAACATTTTTAGAAATGTTGTACTGTAATTAAATAATACAATATTGAATGGTCATTATTCAGGAGATTAATGATTTTAATCCGTATTTGGAGCCTCCAGCCGAGATCCCTAATTTTAAAACCGGCCGTAACACATTGGATTGTTAGGAGCACTTTGAGTCCAATTTTTTCTGGTCCATGCATAGGATATGTATGTAGTATGTACTAGTAGTAGTGGAGGCAGTACAAGTCCTTTCTCTCTACCTCGATTCACTTCAGATCACAATTCGCATACAAATTGAACTCCCAGGGAAAAAAAAGAAATACAATTCTCCCCATTTCGTCAAGTCCAAGTCCATGCCTACGCTACTGGAGGTCGAGCTCTGAGGCAGCGGCAGCAGGATTCCTCCCGGAAACGTCTTCATCGGAATGAAATAAATTCATAAGATCAAGTACTTTGTTAAACAGAGGAACAACCACATTGACGTTTTAGTATAGGGGCTCTTCCATCCTCTCAAGTCCAATCTCCTTGTAACCCAATATGATAAATGGGGAAAATATAGGAGGGAGCCCGGGCCCAGGCCTCCTGTCTTACTCAATTTATGGGAATTTAGCAGAAAATGAGTTTTAAGAGGCTTTCCTCTGCCATGCAACTCATGGGCTACCTGACGCAATTTATATTTCATCTGGGCTAGGACTGGGCCGCCATGGCTCCAAGTCCAAATCCAATTTTGAGCCCATAGACTTCCAATTTCTTAAGCGTATGGCTTTTCTATTGAATTTGTGAATATTGGGATACTGCTCCCAGGCTCCGTCCATCTGTACGGGACACTGGACTACTGTTCAAAGGCCTCATGCCTACCAGCCTAATAATAACCGTGGAAAATAATGCTGTGTGAATGGACACTTATGTAGTTATGGTATTTGTATTATGAGTACTAATAGTGCCTATTGTGCCGTTTTCAGGACCACAAAGTACAATTTCCTTGAAGTTTTTGAGGGGAATGGATCCTCCGTGAGCTTCAGGACATCATTAGTTGGGGATGACGTCAACCTGCCCAATGCCCGTCCATTAATTGCGTTCTCACCTCCCGCAAATCTTAATGGTATGATTATACAGTATAAAATGAAGCACATTTACATTCAGTCCTATATGCTAAGGTTAACCATACATAAATATTGTTTGCTATAGGTAAATGCTCATTCATAATTTAATTATTTCAAGGCCCTGTTGCTGCAAATTAATTATAAACAATTAACTTACTATCACTGTAGGACGTAAAAATCTTCTCTCGGAAATCTTTGAACAGTATTATGTGTATTTTTACAAAGTATCCCAATATAACTGCGACATAGACTAAAAATTGAGAAAAGTGTAGAAAGTCCCGGATGAAGTTTCTTTTACTTTTTCCGCCCTCCCTTAAAATAAAGGGACAGAGGGAGGGAATTTCCATATTAATGATACGGCCGGCCTAGAAGCCTAATCCAAACTACGGGCGGGACTGGAGGAGAGTGACAGGGGAAAAGTCCATGAAAATCATCATAACTAAATTCGGATTCGAGAGCCGAGAAAGTATCAAGGCGGGTTCTTAATTGAAATTCATGAGAGAGAAAAATTGGGAAAAAATCTTACTTCATGATACTGGAAAGTTTTAAGTCTCATAAGTATAACTAGGTAGATCTGTAATTATTGCACTTACGAGAACATTGGCACATTGGTAACGGAAATGTAGATATGCTTGCACATGGAACTATTTTGGTTCCTTCTATTGCCTAAGGTAATATTCTTATTGGTTTAAGCTAAATTCGGGCAGGTCAGGCTTTAGCTTTGGTTATATAAAATAAGGCTTGTATTTTTCGCTCAGGAAGAAATGTGACGTTTTTATGAAAAAATATTACCGATTTAGGAAAAATTGTGACGATCTCAGGAATAATAATAAACGCGCCTGAGAATTTAAAAATCGTGCCACCAAACAACATTTAGTTCGGTTAGGTCGCATGCAGTTCTTACTTTTGGTACGTTGTAACCTAACCTAACCTAACTTGAATGTATAAAGTTAACAAATAAACCGAAACAATAAACCAAGAGGAAGTTTCAAACGCATTAACTAAAACGGATAAATATTTTTCCGGAAACAGTAATATTTGTTTCCTCAACGACTCATATTTTTGCCTGAGCAAATAATATTTTTTCCTAAAAGAGTAACATTTTTTATGTGACGCTGTTTCCTAAATGTGTAATATTTTTGCTGGTGCAAAAATATTGTTCCATAAAATAATACTCGATTTTTAGATAATGCTTAATTAGGTTAAATTAAGTCATTTACGCTGAATCCAGTTGTGTTTGGTTAGTTTAGGCTCGATTACGTATGACTTAGGTTAGGTTATGTTGCATGCGGTTCAGCTTAGGTTACGTCACGCTACATTTTTTTTTATGTTGAAATGGGGAATCGGTTTATATACCAGTTTTTACTATAATGATAACAATTTAATTAAACTCAAATATTTCGTAAACATTATACATGTTCGCTTAGGTTTAGTGTTTAGTCCATGTAGTTCTAGTATGGCTTGGGCTAGGCTAAAAGTGTATAGCAGATTCTTGAAGCCGGAGTTAATTTTTATATGGAGAGACTCTATTTTGAAATCAGAAATCAGGACTTTGAGGTAGTCAATATTTTTGCCTTGCTGAATCTTGTGAATTACCAATAGCCAGTCCTTTGCTCAATATAGGAACACTAATTTACGGGCACTACGGAACAAGTCGGGACTTTCGGCTCCTGGAGCAGCGTGGGCTTCGGCTAAACGGTTCAATTGCTCTGGTACGGTTCGGATCCCTCCATCCCTCCAAAGTGGTGAGTTGTTTTGTGGGAAACGTTTCAATCAAATTTTGATTAGGAGTGCATGACATAGCAAGAATAAATTGGGGTGAATGGAAAATGGGAACTAAGCAGAAGGGCTCTCCTTTCCTTGGCTCAAAATTCATTTATGAGGAGGGCCTGGGCCTATCAATAGTTCAAGTATTCTAATTCCCGAGAGGGAACCTTAATGCTCAAAGCCTTTCTCCGTGATGAAAATAAAAGAGAAAGTCGGGCTGAGGCTAAGCTCTGGAACCTAAGCCCGCCCATAACCCTTTATCATCAATAGCCTAATGTATTCATATACCGTTGGGCCCGGGATCAGGGCCAGGGGAAAAAATGTGGAGAGCAACATAAAAATGCATATGCATTCTGCATATTATTACTTCCCCTAAGCATCCTCTGTTAAGGATACTCAGAGGTTGGAGCTTAGAAGAGAATTCAAGGGCTTACAATTTCTAAGAAATACAGAAGGAGTTATAAATTATTATAGCCTTGAATTTGATACGGTTTATTGAACTTTTAAGCGGAATCATGTATGTAGGCTTGAAAATTTAATTAGTTAGCAGACCAAATGTATGCATCTTGCACCTTTTACCAGATTTTTGGTTTTCGATTAAAAGTGTTAAATATACAGTAGAAACTGATAGACACCGCGTACAACCAGTTAGGGTAATCCCAATTAACCGGCTTCCGTTGGTAAAATGTGTCGAACGGACAAACACATATAAAGGTCCCGAACCATACACCTATATGCATGTTTAATTGAGTTGAACAGACAAACACAATTAACAAACAATACACCTGTGTGCCATGTTTAAATTAGTCAAACAGACAAACACAGATAAAGTCATCAAACAATACAAGTGTATGTAATATGTGTACATAGAATGAACGCATAATAATAATACTAATAATTAGGATTTTTAGTCCGATACATTAGCCCATGAAAGAATGAATGCATAATGTGTTCAAGTCGGGAAATAATTATATTTTTAGTCAAGACCGGGGAAAAGAAGCATGTTTACAATTTTGCTTCGAAGTACTTGACTCCATTTATGACGAAAGTCGTTATGAAGTGGATGTAATTTTGGATGCTGTTCTGATAAGCGTTGTCGGAATTTCGTTGTATGCTAACTCGGGTTAAAAGGTGCGGGTAGAACGGTTGCGTCGAAGCGAAACAGATTTATTCTTATTATACACAGTTAGCACGGACAAAAAGGTAGCAGTTTCGATGTAGTCGGACAGAAAGCCAGATAGACAGACGGACAAACCAATTGCATAAACCGCTTCACTATGTTAACTCAAGAATAAAAATAACGTTTCGAAGTGAATTCTAGTGAGCGGATTGTGCTGAAACTTAGTTTGATACCTGAGCAGAGTCTTATCTGAGGTTGACAGACAGCTTTTGTTATTTTCCTAATCCGTAAGTAGAAGGATGTCAGTATCACCTTAGGCTAGGGAACTATTCTTCCATTTCGCTAATGAAAAAACACAGTGGCCTCCGCTCTAGACCTGGATTTCTATTTAAATCCTTTTTAAACAGCTTGTCACGTTGAGGGAAGCTTGATTCAGAATGAGTAAATAATGTAGACAATTTCTAACACCTTGCTCCGTAGGTGGACGGCTTACTTTACTAAATGAACACTTTGCTACTAAAGTAATATACAGTACATAATATGTTATGTATCTACCTAGTTGTCCAAATCACACTTATTTAGTATTTTAAAATTTCACAATGCCGAAACCGCTCCACATTTCAAAATGTTCAATTTATATATGAATTGTCGAAAAAATGTGGTAATTTAGAACTAAATAATAATTTTATTTTTTTCTACATATAAATGAGACGAGGTACAATGAGTTAACCTAATTTTTGCCCACGCATCATGTGAATAAAATGGCTTTCCGGAAAAAGTAGCTTTCCCCGGAAAAACCTATGTACGGTCAGTTTGGCGAAAATTGTTTTTTGTTGTAAAAATGCTTAACATAACCTAACCTAACTAAATATAAACTACCCTAGCATAGCCTAGCTCAACCTAACCGAACAAAAACGAATTTTCGCCAAACTAGTTTTTTGCCAAACTGGTTTTTCGCCAAACAATCCGGATATCAAAAAACCGGTAATCAGTCACATTGGCGAATCCGAAGTGGCGAATCAAAAGGCCGGAATTCGGCGAATTCAAAAAAAGTCAGGTTGGCGAATAAAAAGTGACATTGGCGAATTTATTTTTTACGCCTTCCCAAATGGCGAATTGTAGAAAAATAAAACATACAATTTGTTACAAAGAATACGAAATTGTTGAACTGTCCGGATTTGCGAAAAACCAGCACACTTAGCGGAATAAACTCTATAAAAAAAAAAAGAGCTTATCGAATTATGATTAATGGGTTCCTGGTGACGGTAACATGAGTGGTCCCTGCCTACGTTGTGCCTCTTATTACCTGTTCCCCTCCTTATCAATTCTTTTGATATGATATGATGACGTGAGCTGAAGTATGCCGTAACTTTTTATAGGCGGGGACCGCGGTTAGTTTTGGTCTGGGCGGGCTTGTGTTTTACCCGGACCCTTCTGACTTTGGTCCGCTCCTTCCCTCCGTGGGAGTGAGACGGAGCTCCCTCCTCACTCTGAGTCAGATCCACGAGTACCAAGTAAGTTCCGTCGTCCTCCTTCCCAAGAAGAAGAAACTTTATCTTTTGAAGTCAACCATCTATCCTTCCCCCAGATTTATTCACAAGGCCTGTCTCCTGTCCCCACTTTCCCACTTCCAGCCTCCCCGTCCTCCTCTATTCCCCTGTGTCTTACAATATTATTACAAATGGTTCTCTCCTTCTTATCCAACTCCGCCGCTGATTTCTTTCCTACCCGAAAAGAAGAGTAAATAAGCCAGGCTCCTCCTTTCTTCTCCTTCTCTCTCCGTTTTGATCTCTGGGAACCAGGTTTCAGCCCATTGAAGTCGCGGGGAACTTGTTTACTCAAAAATGTATGCTGTTCAAAATATACTTGGCTGATCATCAAAAAGATATCAGGAGGATACAAAAAGAAATTGGAAAACAGATTTTCCAACATTGTTACAGTCAACTTTGAACTTTTTTATTCTTTTGAAGCCTCAAGCTAATTGTTCTCAAAAATGGTTTGGATGGGTCGGTCAGGGATTTAGTATGTCCGACTTTGGTGTCTGAATGATTTGGGAAATTTAGAATTCTTCACCAAAGAAGCTTTAAAATGTTCAAAAACTAGCCAAATTATTTTCAACAGTAAAAAAAAGTCCGGTTCAAGCTAAACAATACTTACTGCTAAAAAAAATTATACTACCCACTAACCTAACTTAATTTTTTTTACTTACTATAACAGCATTTTAAGTTATGAAAACCTATTAGAATTTAATCCAATGTAATCCCAACCAAGAATCTTATCTTTCAGAGCAAGAAATGTAATTTCCGGTGAAAAAACATTAAATATTGTGAGAATTCAAGTAGTTACTACCTATTTTTTATGTGCCACGAAAATCTGTCTTTTGAAAGTAGTGTTAATGATTGGAGTTAAGGATAAGGGTGTCAGGCCTAAAGTGTTATTTACTTCCCCACTTGTCGCCTCAAAAGTTGGGAGTTAGTCTGGGAGGTAGCGGGGGACCAATTTGGGAGTGGAGGGGGCTATAAAATCTTTATTCCCGCTCTTCCGTTTCTTTCAGAAGCACAAGAGCCGGCTACTCCTTCCCTCCCACACCATAAGCTTTAATGACGCAGAGAATATTTTAAGGTAAGTACCTACTATGAAATTTTCCTGCGTCAATTTAAACGAGTTGTAGCTACTCTCATTCTCATGCGTATTGCGTAGATGTCATGTAGAAAACGTACCAGAAGAAGAACTGTCTTGCCAATATGAATAGCTAACTATATGATGCTAATATTCAATATATAACCCAATTACAGTTCGTTTTTTAATAACATTGTTCTTAGAAATACTGTAATTAAAGTTCTACATTTTTTTAAAACATGCTTTCACTGTATGCACATATAGGTTGATGGAGTCCAGTAGTGGACCAGGCCCGTCAAGCTGGACCGGCGGGCTCTTTGACAGTAAAATCCCGTATCCGACGGGCGGGAGGCTTCAGGGCCGGCTGAGGCTCTTTAACGAGGCCAAGATGAGCAGCATTTACAACGTTGTGGCAGCAATTCCGGGGGCCTGGGAGTCTGACAGGTGAGGAAGGAATAAACTGGTTACGAGGAACCGCAGAAAGGAAGGAATCCCAACCGCTTTCTCTTCACTAAACTCCGCTTTCACCATAATACGCTCCCTTCCACATTCCTCCCTCTTACCTTTGGCTAAACATCAACAACACTGCTAGTACTGCTAGACACGTATTCCCTCAGCTAAAATTCCTAATACCCGTTTAAGATTAACTGGCCATTTATGCAATAGCACTTCAGGAAGCTTCCTAAAAATTATTTGTGCATTTATTTCCGCCTGAAAATATTATTAAATCGCATCAGAAAACAGTTAAACGCCACAAAATTAAGTAAACGTTTTACAACTAACCTAATAGGTACCTAGCTTATCCTTGTTCATGGCCTTAATCAATATTTCAGTATCATTTTTGGTCAGTATCAATTTTTAGATATTCTTGAGGAATATTTAAACGAGCGCCAATTAATTCGAAATCTCTCCCCAAATAAAGCAGATTTCCTCACCGAGGCTTTGAAATATTTCAAATAAATTAGATAATATTAATTAGATTAATCACACCGAAGTTTTGATATATTTCAAATAAATTAGATAATTTTAATTCCATTAATCACACTGAGGTTTTTAAATATTGCAAATAAATAAGATAATTTTAATTCCGTTAATTATTTAAAAACAAAAAAGTATTTTGCTCATAATAAGTTTCATATGAATGGTGCGTAATTTCCTGTACTTGATGAGGAAACTTGCTTCAACTTGTGAGAGATTAATTTAATTATTTAATTAATTTGTGATAGTTTAAATGGCAGCCATATTTATTTTGTGTCAGCCTTTTTCTTAATGAAACCAGACATGCTCTCAGAAATGTAAGTCTCGTATCTCTAGTTCCTGGCAACTGCTGATAGAACTAACTACACATTTCATATGGTATCGAAATTCTGACTTATGACCTGTCTGGGATTGTAATTTGTGATCTAGTGCTGACTCTGTTGAAGTAAATTAAGTACCCAAGTTCTCAGAACCCAAGACCAAAGCCTTGGTGTAATGAAAATAATAAAAATTATGTCAGGTTTTCTCTTTTTTAAGTTTTAGCAATTTCTAGACAGTAAGTTCGTTGAGCAGTGAAGCCGGAAGGCTGAATCGTCTTAGCTTCCTGTAATGCCGTACCGAAGCAAGGCGGGTCAACCCTGGTTTTGTCCTGTAGTTATCGTGCATGGGAACACACTGTGCTCTCTCTCTCTCTGTATGACTATATTATTATTCAGGAAATCCAATGTTTTATTCAATTTTCCGCATGCAGTGAGCTTGCCAAAAATCCCAACCCATACTTGAGTATTCTCGACTCGAGAGCCCGAACCGTCCCGCAGAATTTCATTTTGACCCAGGAAGTCCATACTCACTTAACCAGGAATGGGTCCCTTCCTTCCTTTAGTGGAGTCCATTGTAGCCGTTGGCTGGAAAGGGAGCATTTGGGATCGAGGCCCAAGCCTCCCTCCTTCCGTCCAATTGTGCCGGCCGGATTGGGGAAAGTCTGTTGTTTCGTACTTCATTTTATTTCTCGGTTGAGCTGGTTCCGTTTTCGGATTGAAACGTTTCGAGGCTCAGGCTCCTTTTCCTTGGCCTGGGCCCGCTCTTTCCCGGCCTTCCCCTTCATTGAGCATTGGGGCCTCTCAAAAGGCTCACAACTCAACTCAACAGAGATTAGAGGGGAAGATACTCTGGGACGGAATTTACGTCCAGTCTCAGCCATGGCGGGCGTAGGTGAAAGCCGCCTGGAGGACCATAAACTACCTAGGCGATAGGCCAGGCCTCCTGATCCATGATCCACTGACACATATGCCAAAAGAACAATAATCAATAGCCTGGCCTGGGCTCAAAATTCAATATCAAAATCAATGATGGGGATCCAATTGACACCGCGTGGCATAAGTTCTCAGACATTTTGTCAATACAAAATTGTCGTATTTTATTGCTTTGGGTTGTAGCTCTGTCACGGGACAGATTAAAGGCTACCGAAACTTGGTGCATATTAAGCTAACTTAACTTTCGGCAATATTGTTCTTCAAAGGCGATGCAGTAGGATTAAGAGTGCTTTATTTGCGTCCAATTAAAAAATAAATCCGAAAATTAGGTTAGGTGAGCCAATATTTCCTTTCTTGAGGTTGTATTTACTTTACTAGCTAGATAGCCGAACCTAATCTGAATTCACATTACAAAACGAATGGAAAAGAAAAGTATGGAAATTCGAAGAACAGTTTTTTGACGAAGTGAAAGTTAGTACTACAGCCTACTCGTATATTTGTGTCTTCCGGTATTTAGCTTGGTAATAGTAACGTATTCCTAACCTAACCTAACCCAACACGATTTAGATGAATTTCAACCTAAATACATTATACGAACTAATGATAGACTAACCTAATTTAATTAAACGAATTTCTTGATTTTACCAATATATGGCTGACCTATCCTAAGACACGCATACAAATACAACTAGTTTTCATACAATTCAAACCTAAGCACAAGTCAATCTTATTTCCCGTAATACCTAGTCCAGAATATCTGCAAAAGATATGGAAACGATGATCATGAATCATGACTGTATTACTTATCTCTCGATTTCATAAATATTAGACTGGCTGCACTGCAGAAATATGTCGTGTTTAATTTGAAACGCACCGACTCCGGATATTCCCTTATCACATTCCTTGATATTTTATAACTATAACTATACGACAAAGATGTAAAACTGTTGAAGGTATAACATAGCCTGTAGGAAATTCAGAAAGAAGAGAGCATCTTACCTGTAGCAATTGGCAATAATGCGGTCCAATATTTTCGGATCATTTACAAGAAATAACTCAAGTCGTAAGATTTAATTAAAATCTTTGTCCTCATTAAGCCGTAGCAGATGATGTTGCAATTACTAGCCTAAGTTAAGCATAGGTAAGGATTGGACTACAAAAGCAGAATTTATTCCGGCGAAGTTTAATATGTTTCCGGGTCACTTCTAAATATCTTTATATTTTGAAATTTTGCTCATGGACACGTCGCTTGCCGGTTCATAATAACATGCTGCGATTTGCCTATGGCTTACGGCCTCGTACTGCTTAGGCTTTCTTGAGCGTCCAGCACCCGGCTCCACTTCTTTCTCCTCGACTGATTTTAATACCGGCCTGCCGTCCCCTTAAACTGTAGTTTGTAGTCCGACCTAAACTTGGTCCTATTTGGTATGCTGGTAAGTTGCGGAGGTAGTGGGGCGGGGGGCTTTGGCCATTGTAGGAACTCCACTTTATTAGGTCCCATTGTAAGGCTGCCGGTCTCTTTCTTTTGGTTCTCCTTTTAGGTACGTGATTGTGGGCTGCTCACACGACTCCTGGGCCTACGGGGCGGGTGACCCCGGGATCGGACTCGCAGTCATGACGGAAATGACAAGGGCCTTTGCCACTTCGGTACAGGGCGGATGGAGGCCCCGCCGGTCCCTCCTCTTCATTTCCTGGGACGCAAATTTGTATGCACATGCCGGCGTCTCCCACTGGCTCCAGGTGAGCCGGGGCCTAATAAACACTTTCACTCCCGACGTACATGTGGAGGAGGGCCATTATTGTTTACATGTATTAGCATGGCCACTAAGAGTAACCATTTCTCATCGTAAATCCTACCAACACTCCGAAGTACATGGATCATGTTCAGAACATTAACTTTTAACTGCGGCACCCGCCGAGCTAGCGGCTAAAGCTAATCAAAACGGAGCGGGCAACATGCTCACGAAGTAGTGTAGTAAGACAAATAGTAGTTATAGGCTTTCCAGGATCTCGCATATGGGAAATAAATAAATATTGTGCGGAGCTGTGGAGCCTTTTCCAAATCATTAAATTAGTATCAGATTAGTCCCTTGCTTTATGGCAGGAAGTCGAACTACTGTAATCAGGGGCGAAATCAATTCGAAGAATGTGAAGTTCCGTGCTTATCCCCAACAAGAAAGTTATTGTGTTTTTGGATTCTTGTCCCGTGAGGAATTGTAAGAGGATGCTTATTCTAACTATTATAAAATTACAGCCGATTTTGCGTTGTCCGCAACCTACACAGCGCAATCCTCAACCCAGACCTACCAAAAAAATCACACAAAAATTTATACCCAATACAAAGACCAAGTATGAATATGAGAAGTTTTGGTTCAAAGGGTCAACCCTTAAATTGCAAAATGTATGGCCCCCAGCAACGGATATTTTTAGACACTTGTTGACATTTTCCTGAAATCCTTTAGAAATCGGTTTATTACATTTATTTATACTCCAATGTCCCATAACATAAAGGGCCAGAATACAAATCCCTCCGGTTTACCACACATCACTAATTAATGTACGATGTCACCACAGGATTACTCTCGATCCGTAGTCTTTAGGGTTTCCATCGCGCCAAAAAGTTTAAATATCAGACACGTGCACCTCTAACTCTACTATTGGAGAATCATAAGAGCGGATGAGATTAGAGGTGTACATGTCTGATATTTGAATTTTTTGGCACGAAGACAACCTAAAGAAAACGGACAGAATTAGTACAATACCAACTCTCAAAGTTTATCCTTCTAATTGTAGGAGCATCACTTTGAGATTTGGACGCGTGCCGTGGCCTACGTTGACCTGAGCCGCCTCCTCGAAGGGAACCAGACGCTCCACGTCTCTTCCTCGCCGCTCCTGCGGGAAGTGGCCCGGAAAGCCATTCAGCGAGTCAAGCACTTTGACTCAATCTCTGGGTCTGGCGGGAGTCCCGGGATTGTTTTCTCCTCAACTTTAACTTGTCATGAGCCCGCCTTTGCCTTCTTCGGGAACCTGGGCATTCCCTTCCTTCGGCTCCGAGTTTCAAACAACCCCAAGGTAAGAGCCACACAATCCTACAATGGAGTCCAAAGGCCTGAATAAACTCCCTCAACGCGGCCGGAACTTTTTGATCCAAGAAAAGCGTCGGAAAGTTATTATGTCTCACGGCTAATAATAAATTGATACAGGCTCCCATCTACTCCTAATCTTCCTGTATGGACCCTACTTACTTAATTTTTTTTTTCCCGTTCTTGCACTTTCAAAGAAAACAAATTTCGATTGTTAGGAAGAGGGAAGCATGGATCATAGCCCCTACCTTGGTGAAAGTTGGGCTGAATGTAACGATGTTTGTACTTGACAGGGTTGGGACTATCCATTGTTCCACACGGCCTTTGATACTTTTGATAACTTTGCCAACCTCGTGGATCCCACTTTTACCGGAGCCGAAAGTTTGGGTAAGTCAACTCTCAATCCAATCAACAAAGGCCAAAGAAAGGGAACAAACTAACTTTTTCCCTATACTTTCCCCACGGATGGATGTCAACAACATGTTTCCCGATCCCCTACTCATAGTCATAACCATACAAAATACAAAATGTCTCAGATTGGGCGGACCAGGGTTGTCAACTGTGCCTATTAGGCCTATAAATACGTGTTGTTATCCATGGCCAAACAAAATCGTTCATTTAAAAAAAAACCTTAATGACGGGATGTCAGCAGCAAATATAACACTCATTTAATATTACACAGATCAATTAATCCTTAATTCCTTCATGTCTACTAATTCGTATTTATACGTACAATGCATTACCCGAAAAATTTGTATGCCTCGTAAATTCGAACAGCAAACAATTAATAAAGTGATCCAAATTTTCCGAAAACCTGCTACTTGATTTGTTATAAACGAACAAGCTTATACTTCCCAATAGGAAAAAAAGGATATTTATATTCTTGTATAAAACATGAAGCAGTAGCATGTTGGTAGGTATGTGTTTTTCAGTGCAATTTGTTGCTGTTGTATTTGTTACTTGTTCCGTGGCTAACAATTAAAAACTTTTCTTACCATCTGATATGACACACCAATTTAAAAAAAAGTCATTTATAATTAAAATCGTGCCCATTACATTTTCCTTATGTATTACTGTCAAACATATACTAACGCTAATATATCTTCTTTTACAGCGTTAGAACACTCCAGTTACCCATGATCATTTTCCCTATCATTTTAAAGCCTACTAAATTTTAGGGCTCATGTTATCCTGAAACCGGATGCGGTGACATCCCTGTCCCCGCCGCGTGCCATTAAGAATATAAACCAGGAAAGTTTAACAATGCGTGTTTTCTGTGTGCTGCTGTGGGAACCCCTTCTCATTTTCTATTCATCATCTCCTTCCAACGATAAATCTTATCTCTCCTCCCGCCGCCCTTATTACATTGCATGAATTTTTCGGGGCTCCTATTCACTGACTTGAGTCCAGGCCAGGCCAGGCCAGGGCCGTAAGGAGAGAGCACAAGGCAATTAGTTTTGTTGGAGGAACGGAACCGCCTTTCATATTTCATCTTTCTTCAGAATTAAGGAGATACTGTACATTAGGCTGATGAAGGTTCCCATCCGCATTAGGCCCAACGATCCGATTCCCTTCCCAAATTGAGTTAATTTTCCCTAAGATCAGAGACGATCCCCTGAATTTGTATTCCTTTTTAAAAGGTCGGATCGTGTCAGGGATCCTCCTGCTCCTCGCCGACTCGTCCCTCCTCCCCATCAACGTGGAGGACTACGTGGAGGAGATTCAGAGGGGCTTTGGGAGCTTTATGGCCCATTACCAAGAAGATTTACACAGAGCCAATCTATCGATTGGTAAGGGGGAGAGGAAATGAAATTTTGGGACGGAATCACATTTTAACTGGGCTCGTCGGGGATCAGAATTCATTCCCGCCGCCTCCGCCCTCCCCTTCTCTACTGAATACATAAAACATTGCTTATTGAATGGACCCCCTCCGCCCCCGCCGGGAACCACAATAAGATGGCCCTCATTTACATTTTACTGAGGCGGGCATCAACATATCATTTATCCCCTCCCGCTGACCTCTTTCTTCTCTCCCGCCTAAAATAAGCCTATCTCGTGGCGCCAAGCCTTTCACTTAGCTTACCTTCCCTCACTTTTCAGCTCCTTTAAGGAGCTCTCCGTCATCCCCCCTTATCGCCCTCACAGGACACAAACAATTTCATATGTTACAGGTTGTTTGGGAGATTGGAGAGTGCCTGTGCTGGCTCATCAGTTTCGGAAGTCGGATTCAATCAGTACAAAATTATTAAAACCCATTAGCGGAACTTAATTCTGTTTCCAATGGTTCAATTTATTTTAAAATAGGATGGACAGAAAATACTTTTAACAAGAAGTAAAATAAATAATAGCTTTTATAGAATTTCAATTCGGTGAATTCTACCTAACTGATGATTCGGTTTTAATGCCAATTTCCTCAAACAGGCTAAAACAAAGACATATATAAAAACAATTCGCCCTTAAATTCATATAATTTTTTATTTGGCAAGGCCGCATTCACTATCTCAAATTGTAGCGTATCATGCCATTGTTTTGTCTGTTCGCATTTCACATTTCGTAGAGAAAGTGCTTCCTGCTTCTTGGATGGAATCCTAAATCGAGTTTACAGTTTATTTATACCTATGAATTCCGATTGAATTATGGACTGTGATATTTAAAGTAGAGTATTTTTGAAATGTGGGATACATATTACTTTAGGCCACTTCCGGTTCCGTCCCCCGGTAGGTATACACTTGAAATTCAAAATTCACTTCTTCTTACACTTCCGTCCCCGTGCAGCGCACAGTGTTCTGTGTTTGAATTCGAATCTCTTGATGAATGATAAATATTTTATTTTACTTTTCCTTTGTGAACTTTCAGCATATTTACAAGCGGCTGTGATGAGACTCGAAGTGATAGGAGACAATTTTCGTACGGATATTCATAACCGGAGCGTTGTGAACAACGAGCATGAGCCGCTCCCATCCGCAAATCATGCTCTCAAAAACAGGTCAGCCAGCTTTAAGCGATAAATACAGTACTAACTTCTGGAGCATCTACTTACATTCTATACTTTCAGATTATTCACTTAAGCGACAAAATGTATATTCTTTACATATAGGTACCTTTTTTTTTACAAAGCTTGTTTCTTGTTAGAAGATAATATGTGAGTTAAAGTGAAGCAGGATTTTGGATACATTTCCGGTCATGGAAAATGATATACCTTTTTGGAAGATTAAAGAAAACTTATGTTTAAAAAAATTATCTAAGCGGGCAACTTTGAAAATATTGTGTGTCCATAAAATATCTGTAGGAGGAAAAATTTGAAAACTTATGTGTTTAAAATATTTCTCTAAGCAGGCAATTTGGAAAATATTTGTAGGCGGTAAGATTTGAAAAATTGTTTAAAAAATTTCTAAGCAGGCAGCTTTGAAAATATAATGTGTCCATAAAATATCTGTAGGCGGGAAAATTTGAAAAATTGTTCAAACAATTTCTCAAAGCAAGCAACTTTGAAAAAATTGCGCCCAGAAGATATCTCCTTTATCTTTACGCAGTATCAAAGAAAATAGCTCTTAACCGGTAGGGCTCTTTATTTCTATGACTTTAATGTGTCTCGGCAAATATTAAATTTGGGACCATCAAAAATACAATCTGTTCGAATTGTTCACCATACATTTGTATTTGACTCTTAGGAAGCTGCTGTTCTACCGAATAATAAACGACAAGCTGATGGAGGTGGACCGTGCCTTCCTGTCTCGGAAGTCCGAGGCCTACAAGCACCAAGTCCTTGGTTTCAGTTCCTGTTCCTTGAGCCCCGGACCAAACGGCAGGGACGAGGTTGGGATTGAGAACTGCACGGCGGACTCGTACTCCTTCCCGTCCTACCGCTACATTTTCCCGAAGCTGAGGCAGGCCCTTGAGTGCGGGCGGGCAGTCAGGAGGGCGGAAGAGGGCTCGGATCCAAGTAGTCCCTTAAGGCTCGAGACCTGCCAGACGACCCAAGACTGGAGAAACGAAGTGGCACAGGAAATCGCAGGGCTCATTCGATCACTCGACGCCGCGGCGGCCACGCTCCAGAGCCCGCTCCTACCTGAAGAGAGTGACACGTCAAACTAACCTCTGACCTACAGATATGATTTGTTCATGCCGTTATAAGCACGTTCTTCACTCTTGTTAACTCAAATTCGATATTAATGTAAAGGTAAATAAATGTAAACATCGTTGTCAAAACCTTTGGCCTTTTTCTTAAAGACAGTTAAATTTCTCTCGCACTATGGCATGCTTTTCACGTTTTTCAGTACAATGCAACTCCGTACGAAGCCAAGTGAAGCAAGTAATCAATCATTTGATAATATTTTTGTTATTTTTTTCAACCTCAGAAATGACTGAAAGCAAGTTGATTTTCAAAATGTGGGGAACCATTACTATACAGTAAAATTCATTATTTGAACTGTGACCTATGTTGTAAGCGATCAGTGTTACGATTATAACTTGGAACCTACTATATAATGGAAGGAAATCTAAATTAATTAATTAAATAGGACAGACTTTTCCAAAAAGATAACATTTCAGGGTGAAGCCAAGTCGATTCAATATTACCCCTACAACTACGTTTGCAAATTTATATGCTTGAAACTTGTACTTACGACATTTATATTAATTCACTAAAAAAACAATATTTTTTAAGGAAAGCTAATACATTTTACGTCGCCTTCGATTATGACAACATTATAATGTACATGCAGAACTATTATACTTGAAACTTGTATTACTGTTATTTGCAACACTACCCCGGTTTAAATATAAAGTGCCTAGTGCATTAATAACATGCGCATTAGATACGCTAGAAATGGTTCCAATGAAAATGAAGAAGCCGTGAGTATATGTCCTAGCCGATCTGTGCAAGGGTGAGCAAAAAGTAGAGGACTCGGATTTCAAAATAACTTAAACACTAATTAGAGGTTGTTCACCTACTTTAAGTGGACAGTCACTGTCGATTTATTACCTGCCTGCATAATGTATTGCCGATTCCCGCTAAATACCGTAGAAGTAGGTATCTAGAAAATGCACAAACTTTTGACATTATAGTCTAATCTTTGCGGAATTGCTTGAAACGTTAATATTTGTATATGGGTTGGGTAAAAGCATGTTAGAAAGCGCAGCCGTGATCTTCCCCTTCTCTCAAAATGGCCTCCCGACAGAGTCTCTCGAATTCTGGGTTCTGTCCAATCGATGGACTCATCCGCCGATAGAAAGCGTGCAAGGAACGAACGTCTGCGGCAGCGTAGATCATCATGTCCTTTGTAAGTGGACGGTGCTTCCAAATCCCTGGAGTGGTTCGGTAAATCCCATGAAAGGTTTCCTTGAGCGGATTGGCTGGAGCGCCGTAGAGCTGACACAACTTGTTCCAGCCAATTCGACGATTGACTCTCATCGGACTCACAAACTTGTAGGCTATCTGCGTATCAAAGACTGGGCCAAGACTCACGTTGAAGTCCTTGAGCAAGTTGGTCCGGTCTCCTCGAACGTCGTGAATTATCTAGGAATGGGAAGGCAAGAATTAGAAGCAAGGCATTAAATATTTAATTATATCCAGATTTTAACCATTTAAATATGGCAGCTACAATTACAAAATAATTGAGCAGACTGATAATTTAGAGTAGCAATTTAGTAGTATGCAAATTCCGATCTTACTACCTATAAGGAAATGGAATCCAAGTAATTAATTGATTTGAATTTGCACTAGGAGATTTATATATCTCCACGGAAAGCTGTTTTTCCGGAATCCAAGTATCAAGCCATTACAAATGTAGGCCTACCTTCAAAATGGACTCCTTCTCAAGGATCGGCTTCAGTATTGGAACAATTCCCGGGCACACAAGAACGTCGAAGAGGTAAATGTCTCCAGCCGAGGTTACGATTTGGATCAATGTGACCTCACCGTTGAGTCCGAGGTTGACGCCTTCGCAGTCGATGCCCAGAGTTGTCTCAGCTCCAAGGGCCGAAACCGCAGATGTGGCTGAACTAACGTCGTCCACTAAAATTGGATTCAAATCCATTGTCGTGAGTTGCAAAGGAACAGAGAGTATTTAGTAACCTGCAGATTGACTGCTACTGAGATTAGCACAACAAAACGGATCTTTTAGTAGAGAGGGAAATGCTGGCAACTATTTATTTATAGCCCTCATTTTTTCTAGGGGCGTTTTATGCTATGGTAACATAATTAAAAATGAGATTAGTATCTCAGCTTGAAATTGGTAATTGAACAATCGTCAGTTGAATTTGATGTATTTATAGTTAAGATTTGCAATCTAATCAAAATTCGGATTCCTTTATTGTATTGCTTGCCTAAGCAATACGCACATATTTGGCTCATATTACGACCGTGGGATTATGCTGAATGCTGACTCGAGTAATAAATTAGTGATAAGTTAAACAAAGTACTTGTATCCGCACCAGTCACAATTATATAATTGGAGCCCGACATTTATTTAATGAATCCTGATTTATATGGGGAAATATCAATGCACGTGCACCTCTTAACCTACCGCACACAGTAGTAACTGTACTATTAAATTGTGATGTTTAACCCCTAAACCACAGCTTGATCTGGCTGACGCCATCATTAGCGAATTCGACCGTTATATTACCTTGGCCCTTGGAATTCAGCACAATACACATTAGGTACCTTGGCCATTTTAGATATAGATTTCATTTCATATACAGATACAATAAATTATAAAGATATGGGAAATCACTTAATGGGAAATCGTCGTACGAAAATAGTACACTGGAGAAAATTCGCTTAAGATCCTCTACTTAATTCAGAAACTTACCTAGTACCTACACAATTTAACATTTTGGAGTATCATATCCGTTACCATTAATTCAAGAACAAGAACGCTAGTTCTGGGCTTTGAGCTTCTTCAGGATTCTTGGCGTAAAATACGTAATGATAACGTCGGCTCCAGCCCTGCGGAGTGACCCAAGCGTCTCGTTCAGAACAGTGTCCAAATCAAAGAGCCCGTTCTTGGCTCCAAGGATCAGCATTGAGTATTCCCCAGACACCTAAATAGAGTGTTTTGATGCGATAATTATTTGGTACTGATACAAAATTCAGATTCAGATTCGGAATTCAGACGTAAACGGCAAAATTTTAATTTATTCATCTACTTAGGGCAGCGTATATTAAGTCCTTGGAGCTGATTTAAATAGAATTGAATTAAGGTAAATACATGCTACATTAGAAACGGACTACAAAATTGAATTTTTCCAATGTCGATTATGAGTATTCCACGGAAAGGAATTGTTACTTAGAAATGCTAAGAATGAGTACAATACATCCAACCTGATATGCAAAGAGCGGGAGGTCCGGATGACGTTTCTTGACGCTTTGGACAATGTCGAGATATGCCAGAGCCGGCTTGACCATTAGCATGTCAGCACCTTCGGCAACGTCACGGTCCTAGTACAATATTATTATACATTGATAGACCATGAGGTTATTACTTAGCCTCAACTCACTACCGCTACCAAATTACATTAAAACAGCATGCACTTACCACAGCTCTCATAGCTAACCCACTTGATAATGGCGGAAGTTGATAGGCCTTCCTGTCCCCAAATTGTGGGGCTGAGGCCGCTGCAGCCCGAAACGGACCGTAGAAGCACGAGGAGAACTTAGCAGCGTATGACAGTACGGCAACCTAATGTGGAAATTTAGAGCATGGGAAAAAAATGTGAGTTTCAAATAACCGAATACTTCAATAAAATGTATATTTAGCATTGAACCTGTCGCGAAAGGCCAGCCTCCTTCAGTGCGTTTTTAATGCTAAGGATCCTTCCGTCCATCATGTCCGAGGGAGCAATGACCTGACAGCCTGCTCGAGCATAACTAATGGCTACTTCGGCCAGCCGAGCAATTGAGCGCTCATTCTCAATTTTACCGTCCGGTGTCAGGATCCCGCAGTGTCCATGAGTCGTGTAGCCGCACAGGCAAACCTAAGAACAGCAGGAGAATTATTTTATTAAGTAAATCAAACCATTATTACTGCGACTGTTCTCTATCGATAGTATACATATAATTCGTACGTCACAAGTCACAAGGACGCTTGGAAACTTCTCCCGAATTAGCTTAATGACAGGAATGACGGGAGAGGTGGCTGGGTTGTCTGCTGAGCTTCCAATATCATCCTACGGGCAGAATTAATTTAATAATTAACAACGCTTAAATCTTATTGAAAGAATGTCTCAGTTAGAGCCTTGGGTTACAACTACCTACTTTGGAAATGTCGTCCGGAATCCCGAACAGCAGGACAGCCTTTAGGCCCAAGTCGACTAAAGGCTTCAGATGCGCCTCAATTCGGTTAATTCCCCAACGCTTCACATCCGGCATTGACGTAATTTCGAACTCGGCATCCGGCTCATGTCTATAGTAAGTATGAAGTAGGTGAGATAATTTCGACCCGCAAAACTATAGCTTTTATCGGAAAAAGCGAAATCGAAGTACTTGTACTGCAGGTATGTATAGCATAATCCGGTTTGCGTAAATCAGGCTTTAGCCGCCTACGATAATTAATTGTAGTTCTAAATTTAATGTCGTATTTGCACTAGAAAATGAAAGAATTTATTCCACTGAATATTATAGCTTGTGTGGAAGACCCTTTCGTTGAAAAATCGATCCGAGGTCGATTTGCTGGGTAGGTATAGATACCTCGTTAGGTGCTACTTCGAGGAAAGACAATTAAACAGTCTCATACAGTAGTTTAATTAAATCGACCGCTACTCAATATACAGTAGTAGCATAAGTACCGAAATATTTGAATGTTCTTAGCTTCAACTCACGAAATGAATATTGGATACATCAGATTGGAGGCCGTGATGTCTGTATTTAGTTGCTGCCATTCTCTTAGGACACTGTGGAAGTAGCCACTATGGATTCCAAAGTCCTTAAGTGCGCTCATCTTGCTAATTGCAGTCGTACGAAGTATGCCTACTCGCTACTAGGACTCCGAATTCTAAATTTATTAACTGTTAGACACTGGCACACGATGAACAAAATTGAGAACTGTCTCAGGTTCAGCTAACATTTAATATGTAACTACCGATACGGATCAAATCGTAATGTAGGTAAAGTAAGTAAAGTATATGCAGAGAATTGTCCTATTTTAATTTGTAATAGGACATAGACATACATAGGACTACTTTTAGATGATCCCAATGTATTTGTCTTAAATTACTGCCTTACGAATTGAATGAGAAAGACACGTGGAGCTGCTGGAACCAATAATAATTACAGCTTTATACGAGTCAACCCTACCGAGACTACAGATTTTTTGTAGCCTAAGCTCTAAGCACTGATGATGACGACGATGGGACATCACATCGGAGATCCTGGAAATGGAATAGTATGCATATACATAGACCTGTCCTATGGGATATGGGTAACGGCACTACACGGGATCTGTCAATGTTAAGATAGCATTGGTTCTCATTTCTCATGTCAGTACATAAGGCTCACTATAATCTTGTCAAGCTTTATCGAGAACTTAATTTAGTAGTAATAGTGCTACCATAAAATATAGAATTTAGTCGCAAAAGTATTTAGGTTGACCTATGTAGATGCTAGCATACAAGTATTAGGTCGGATCCCGGAATGAATGGTCGGATTGAACCGTAACATACGGAAAATTTGTGTGCACTGCTAGACACGTAATAGTAGATACTACATTTAACTTTAGCGTGGTATATAATTATTCAGCCAATTCAGATGTGTTTGAGAAGCCTGATTTACTCTTTGTAGGCTAAAAGCTAAATATAGTTATTTAAATACTTTAGCGGTTTTTGATTTTTGTGGAAGCATAAAATAACTGTGAAGCATTCTTGCAGGTATAGGAAGCTTTCGGTCTCAGTCTTAGGTTATTTGCCGAAGGATATTGTTTTATTGAAAGCACTCCTACTACAGTAATTTTTAATTACACCAACATTTAAATATATTCTATAGACCGTTTCTGCTCGGTTGCATTTAGTGTATTACAAATTACAATGCTTCAATGCCAAAGGCTCTTTGAAGGTCACTTCGGGTAATGACATTCAAACTCGAGAATTGCGATTCAGAACTCTGTGTTCTGTGTACTCAGGCTGTGATTATCTGCTTTGAGCTGATCGTTGCATTACCTGCTACACTAATTACGTAATTATGTAAGCACATAATGGACAAGGAATACGAATCTATGTATATAAATACTATGTATGTATGTATGCGTACTATGAGTATTATTTGCCTAATATTACAATAGTGCCGTGTTCAGGAGGCCTATCTCTACAATAATTATATGCGTGTCTTTGGGCATAATGATGATTTCAGAATTAAGAAGCCCATTTGGCAGAGTTCAGGACCAGTAGCGGCTTTTCTGCTGAAGATCGAAGTCGTAGATTAGAATACAGTTAAAACCGGTCGGACACTTCCGGTTTTTACCTCACATTAACCTTTTCAAATTGCACAAACGGATTCAATCTTTAGTAGTTACTTGTTACTCTCTTCAGTCAACTTCAGAGAGGTTCTGAATTAAATTTGCATCTCAAATTCTGCTTAAAAACGCAAGGTGCATGTTGTAATTGCGATCAGAAAAAAAAACCTGAGATTCACGCGGCCGGAACCATGCGCTCCAATCAAGCGCACAGAAGCTTAAGCGTTATATACTCGTGTCTCTCATTAATTATTTCCGCTCAGTTAACATGTACAGAGTCCACTCCGCCCTTTCAGAGCGTTAGCGGCAGCACTGAGGCAGAGGCAGTAAAATACTTGCAAGATTTGGAGCCCAAGTATTCGAGTGCCTGCAATGCCCAGATTTCGGCAAGATGGAACTACATTGTCAACGTGACAAAGGAGACTGAACAGATTTCGGTGAGTGAGATTATAAGTACGAACAGAATACTCAGGCGGGTGTCCTTAAACTTTTAAATAACTTTTTTTTTGATAATTCAATGAACCTTATCTCTCTTCATTTGAGGTTGAGGGCCAGAACCAGTTCTTCGCCTTTCAAGCTAACGTTCAGCAAGAGATTCTGGATCAGTTCCCGAATTGGAGCTCATTTAAAGATGAAGCGGTGAAGCGAGAGTTTCAGTTTCTAGCTATCCAAGGGACGGCAAATATGACGACGGAAGATGTAGCAAAGGTACGCGAGTATGCGACTGCGCAGTAGCTTTATACAAAAGACAGTAGCCAATATTTTTCGATATTCACACTTTATTTACGAACCTTTCAACTAGATGAACGAAATTCAGAGTAGGATGGAATCGTCCTATGCAAAAGCAACAGTTTGTGAATATAAAAATGCAAAGAATTGTAATCTTCACTTGGATCCAGGTAAAGTAAAAGAATATCACTCATGTCATCATATCACTTGTTCACGTTTCACTAAAATGTAATAAAAGGGCTAAAACTTGCTACTTTGAATTTTTCTGTTAAACAAAACTAATGCAACTTATCCCCGACTAAATTACTTATTTGATCACACAAATCTACAACAAGGATTTTAGTTTTCGGACTAAATTGCGCCGGGTTTGTTTTTCTTGAAATTTTTACGGTTTTTAAAGGCAGTAAGCTCATTCCGCCGGAGCACGAGTAGTTTTCTTATACAAACCTTTTGGCACAATCCTGTACAGAAATTGAAGAAAAGATGAGAACGTCGACGGACTACGATGAGCTGGCCTACTACTGGTCCGAATGGCACAACGTAATGGGCCGGGAAGTTCGGCCGGCCTTGTACGCCCAGTACATTGCCTACCAAACCGAAATGGCGCGAGCTAATGGTCAGTGTTCCCCAAATGGTCTTGACGTCATGGGTCATACCAACAAGGGATTTATTTCCGTCTTCAGGTTTCCAAGACATGAGTGAGCTCATCCTGGAGAGTTACAACAATGGAACTGAAGGCTGGAACGCTACATCATTTAAGGCCGACATGCATGAAACCTGGGAGTCCCTCCGACCGTACTACAACAAGCTTCATGCCTATGTTAGGCTTCAGTTCCGAAAGAATCCAGCCTACGCTGCCCATATCAAGCCGGACGGTCTGATACCTGCCCAGCTCTTTGGTAACATGTGGGCCCAACAATGGACGAATCTGGGAGATAGCACCAAGCCCTTCCCCAAGGCTCCTTCCTCAGATGCAACTAGTGCTATGAAGGAAAAGGTTGGTATTTAAGATACTTCTTAGAGCCCGTTTTATGTGCTTTCTTTAAACATCACTGGATTCATAACTTGTTAAGGGCTACACCGTTGAGAAAATATTCCGAGTGGCCGACGAGTTCTTTTCAGGCTTGGGCCTCCTACCAATGACTTCCGCCTTTTGGAATAACAGCGTATTTGTGAAGCCAACGGATCGGGACTTTGTCTGCCATGCCAGTGCTGAAGGTCAGCAACCAACTTCCAATGTAATATAAATGTAAACGTATTTAAGAGTGTATGTTTGAAAGTTTTCTATTGTGATCCAACAGATATGTGTACCGGGAAAGGAAACACTGATTTCAGGTAAACAAAACGATTAAAACAATTTAATATGAGTACTTATATAAAAGTGTACGTTACATACGCGTATGCAAGGTGCTGGATAAAGTATGTAATTATCGTTACTAGTAGGTACTGATATTTTTTAAATTATTAAAACTAGGATAAAAATGTGCACCCAAGTCGACTTTGAGAACCTTGTGACCGCACACCATGAAATGGGTCATATTCAGTACTTTATGCAGTACACTAACTTGGACTTTATCTTCCGGAACGGAGCAAATCCAGGATTCCATGAAGCTCTCGGAGACTCATTGGCCCTCGCCGTAACCACGCCAAAACACCTTCAATGTGTACTAGGGCTTGACCTCGGGATTGACATTGACTGTGGAGTAACTAGTAATAGCACAAATTCCGCAGCCTCGGAAACGGATCTGAATTTCTTGTATCTCATGGCTCTTGAAAAGGTTAGTTTCTACTAAGTCTGAATAATTTGCTAAATTTTTGGTTCAAGGTTTGAACTTTAAGCAGCAAATTCAGTCCCGAGAATTTTCCAATGCTTCCACACAAGAACATTTTCCCGGAATTAAAATACGCAATTTTTCGGGTCCACAGATTGCATTCCTCCCATTCGCCATATCAATGGACAGTTGGAGATGGGAAGTTTGGGAGGGGAAAATTGCCCCGAAGGATTACAACGTTAGATGGTGGGAGATTCGTACAGCGAATCAGGGCATCGTGCCTCCGAGCCCCCGTGACCCAACTGGATTTGACCCGGCGGCCAAGTATCACGTGGTTGCCAATGTAGAGTAAGTCCGTACACCTTCACAGAAGTCACGTGATAGGCTAATATAAAATTCAACCATTTAAAAACTAAAATGCAAATTATATTTCAATTCACAGGTACCTGAGGTATGGATACCTCTATTTGTTCCTTCTTGAAATAGCGTGCTAATCTGTATTTACTAAATTAAACTGTTTCAACCTTGTAGGTACTTCCTCAGCTTCATTCTCCAGTTCCAGTTCTACGAGTCAATGTGTATTGCCGCGGGGGAGTATACTCCAGGCTCAAGCATTTCGAAGCCGCTGTATCAATGTGATTTTGCTGGAAATGCTGAGGCGGGGCGGAAGCTTGCGTATGTTGTAGCTCGTACAGTAATTCGTAGAAGTCCCCATGATACTAAAATAATAGTTATGTTGTATGGTGATGCTTTGATTTAGGGACATGATGAAGCTTGGATTCAGCAAGCCTTGGCCAGAAGCCCTCATCATCTTAACAAATGGGGAGGGCCTATCCATCAAGCCCTTGATTAACTACTTTACGCCCCTCTTTGATCTCCTGGATCAGAGATTGGCTGAAGCTGGAGAAAAACCAGGCTTCGGAAACTATTGATGCTTCGTAAATGTGTCTGTACTTCCATTCAGAAGCCCATTTAATATCAAATATTGCGTAGCATCCTAATCTACTGTACAATAATATTTATTGACGTATGGTTTTGAGAAGTACTAATGAGTTTTTGTTGAGAAGTACTAATGAGTTTTACGTGTTCTCAGAAGCTTTCAAATAATAGCCACTAATAAATGAAAGGGTGGACATACGTATATGGTTTAATTTTAATGGTAGAGTACTTAGAATGTTGTACGGCCGTAATAATTGTGTAGTTATGTAGCAAGGGCGTGAACGGCTTTCAGTTGCGGGAGGGATCCGACCGCGATAATTTGGAAATTCCGCCTAAAACAGAGTTGCTTTACGCCCGAAAATCATAGTTTCTTACACTAAACTAAACGAAATCGTACAATAAGTAAAATTCGTTACCAATTCACATATACTGGATTTCCAGCGCCTATAGTTTCTTCATCCTACAGACGCCACTGTAGAAATGTACATTGTTTGGAAGGTACATTACTTGACTATAAACCATCCATAATGGAAAGTTGACGCCTACTACTCCCCCCATAGAATTCAAAACTGTCCCAATACTTTCTATTCAGAATTTAAATACATACGAACAATATCACTTTAAGAACGGGCTGAAACGGTTCCCTAATTAAGTATTACGTTCAGTTCGGGCGTCAAAATTCGTATTATCTAATTGGAGGTCCATAGATGAACAGTGCATAGCGAAAATAAAGTTTTTGCCAGGAACTAAAAATGTGTTCGAAACAAGAGCAGATCCTGCTTTCCTGTATTGTACTATTCGTTCGCGTTCAGTTGGCCTGGACGGCCGACACAGTCATTGCTGAGGAAGAGGCGACAAAATATTTGGAAGAGTTGGAGCCCAAGTATTCGAGCGCCTGTAGTGATCAGATTACTGCCCGATGGAACTATGTCGTCAATGTAACCAAAGAGACTGAGAAGGTTTCGGTGAGTAGATCTTAATTGAGGTGTCTTAGTGTTGGCATTTCTAGACAATTTAAATCATTATGTGTTTCAGGTTGAGGCGCAGAACAAGTTCTTTGCCTTCCAGGCAAACGTTCAGAAAGAGATACTGCAGAAATTCACAGACTGGAGGGAATACAAGAACGAAGCTGTTCGACGAGAGCTCCAAATTCTGGCTATTCAAGGGACGGCAAATATGTCGGCGGCTGATGTAGCAACAGTAGGCTCAACTACGACAACTGCTTATCAACTAGTTAAGTCAGTCTGAGTTGCAGGCATGTTATTTATTTCAACACTTTGATCTCTAGATGAACGAAATGCAGAACAAGATGGAGTCCTCCTATGCAAAAGCAACTGTCTGTGAATATAAAAATCCAGCAAACTGCAACCTGCACTTGGATCCAGGTAAGGAAAGGCTAAAAGTTGGAAATGACGAAAATACTAGATTGTTAAAAAAAAAAAAAACTTTAACACTTAATTAATAATTTTATTTCCGTACCAACTCCAAAGTTTACCAATCCAAACTTAGTACAAGCCTTAGATTATTATAATTCAACCCAACGCCTCAGGACTTAATATGCCAACCTCGCCTAACCATAATTCTACAGACATTACAGATTTTCTAGTACCCAATTATTACTCGCAAAATATTTCTTCACATGTTGATTTAGTAAATAATTTCATTTTCAAACAAACTTACGTACATACAGAAATTGAAGAGAAGCTCCGAACGTCGACGGACTATGACGAGCTTTCCCACTACTGGTCTGAATGGCACAATGTTATGGGAAGGGAAGTTCGTCCAAACTTTTATTCCGAGTATATTTCGTACCAGAACAAAATGGCCCGGGCTAACGGTAAGCTCTCCGGCCAGGTTATAATGAATAATTTGGATACAAATATAGTTCAGTCGGGGGGTTCCAGGTTTCCAAGACATGGGTGAGGTGATTCTGGAAAATTACAACAATGGTACTGAGGGCTGGGACGCGGATGCCTTTAAGATTGAAATGCATAATTTGTGGGAGTCCCTCCGGCCTTACTACAACAAGCTCCATGCCTACGTTCGGTTCCAACTCCGGAAGAATCCAGACTACACGGACAAGATCAAGAAGGACGGCCTGATTCCGGCCCAACTCTTTGGGAACATGTGGGCCCAGTCATGGACCAAGTTGGAACCTACTACGAAACCCTTCCCAGATGCCGCTTCCATCGACGTGACAGGGGCTCTGCAGAGAAAGGTTTGAAGAGCATTGGCCTCCATTTGAAAGAATAATAGAATAATAAAGAATAAATCTTTTCGAAAATGCGTAGGGTTACACAGTGGAGAAAATATTCAAGGCGGCCGACGAGTTCTTCACGGGACTCGGGATCGAACCAATGACGCCAACCTTTTGGGAAAAGAGCGTCTTTGTGAAGCCTACGGATCGGGATTTTGTATGCCATCCCAGTGCTGAAGGTTAGAAAGATACTTTGAATATTATTGAAATGAAAGGAATTGACCGTATGTTTTCCTTTCGTTTGATACAGATATGTGTACCGGAGTAGGAAATACGGATTTCAGGTAGATCGCGCAGCCTGAAGCCATACACATATATTCGTAATACCTGATATTTAGTTGAATTTACGCATAATTAAATCCAGAATCAAGATGTGCACTCAAGTTGACTTGCAGAACCTCGTGACCGTCCACCACGAGATGGGTCATATTGCTTACTTCATGCAGTACACGAATCTCCATTACATTTTCCGGAACGGGGCCAATCCTGGGTTTCAGGAAGCGCTTGGAGACGCTCTAGCCCTGGCCGTCACCACGCCAAAGCACCTTAAATGCGTCCTTGAGCTTGACCTCGGGATTGATATCGGGTGTGAAGCGAGTAGCACCCGGACGGCCCCCGACTCTCCAACGGACTTCAATTTCTTGTATCAAGTGGCCCTTGAGAAGGTGGGGCTTCCCGAAGCAGCCTTCACATTTCAGTGTTCCTATATGAAATGATTTTGTTTCTTCCAGATTCCAATGTTTGCCTTCGCCATATCAATGGACAGTTGGAGATGGGAAGCCTGGTCCCGGAAGATCCAGCAGCTGGACTACAACATCCGATGGTGGGAAATTCGGAAGGGGAATCAGGGGATTATCCCGCCCACGGCTCGGCCCCCAACCGGATTCGGACCTGCTGCCAAG
The DNA here is from genome assembly GCA_034696285.1 of Hypogastrura burkilli. Lineage (NCBI taxonomy): Eukaryota > Metazoa > Arthropoda > Collembola > Poduromorpha > Hypogastruridae > Hypogastrura > Hypogastrura burkilli. Next base: position 31,476 of record JAQFZY010000265.1, read on the forward strand.
TATCACACTGTTGCAAATGTGGGGTAAGCTTCTGGTTACGCCCATGCTCTAGACCTTCTATGACTTCCATTTCAAAAAATGCTGGTAATACTAATTCGAATGTTATTTCAATTCACAGGTACTTGAGGTTAGGAGACGGATTCACGACTCGAAGCATATATTGATACTGCATAAATAATGTGAAGCGGACTAAGACTGTATTTATTTTATCATTGTTTCAACCCCGCAGGTACTTCCTCAGCTTCATTCTCCAGTTCCAGTTCTACGAGGCACTCTGCGTGGCGGCCGGAGAGTATACTCCGGGCTCCAGCACTTCCAAGCCGCTCTATCAATGTGACTTTGCTGGGAATGCCGAGGCTGGGAAGAAGCTTTCGTGAGTTAAAGAGGCCGAATTAGCTGGGTCCTTTGTGGTTGTGACGTAACTAAGGAAATAGGAATTTAACTTATAGGGACATGATGAAAGTTGGATTTAGCAAGCCCTGGCCAGAGGCCCTGAGCATGTTAACAGGCGGAGAAGGACTGTCCATCGAGCCACTCGTTAATTACTTCAAGCCTCTCTTTGATCTGCTTGATGAGAGATTGGCTGAAGCGGGGGAAACACCTGGATTTTCGAATTACCTTTAAATGTAGTACTACAAGGAGTTTAAAGTGCAGCTCTATATTGTGTATGAACACTGAAAAACTATGTAAAGAAAATAAATAATTAATCTATGATTTTAAAGAATTCATTAAAACTTTCGGCCAACAAGCTGGAACACGGATATTTTTTCAAACATTTTACCAGGGATCAGCATACACTAGGATTCGAGTTGTGTTATTTTCCATATCGGATAGGAAACCAGGAGCTACCTAAGTATCCAGGAGATGAATGTACAATATTCAACAATATGAGATCATTTTTATGTATGCTGGATTCACGCTTCTCATATAACGTAAGACGGCGAGAATTGAATTGATTATGTATTAATAGCTGATTGGAATATAGACTATTTGTAATGATGAGGATTGTAAGCTTTAAAGCAGGTTTTACCCTACATGGCTTAGTATGCAAATGCATCAAGATTATGTGGACTCATGATCATTGTTGTACTAAGAATTACCCGTTCGATGAACCGGAGCTGGAGCGAAGATATTGGCGTACAAAATTTGGCCCTCGTTTGCATCTATTGCCTTCCAGGATTCATGTCCACATTATAATTTCTTGCCTATCAGTATTCCTATCTTTCAGCATTTTTTTCCCCGTTAACATGTTTTGTCGCGCAGAAGTCATGCTTGCTCGTATCACTTTCGAGCATTCATGCTCCCGCTTGCATCTCTTGCAATCCAGAATTCTAGCCTAACTTCCTGTCCTCGCTTACATATCGAGCCTTCCAGAATTTCTACCATATATTAAATCTTTTGCCTATCAAAACTCCTGCTTTCCAGGATTCATTCTCTCGTTTTGATATATTCCCCTCTAAGTTCTTGCTTTCAAGTATTCCGGTCTTCCTTCATGTTATACGCATGCCAGTTTATTAAGATAATTTTATACGTGAATTTATTTCCTTGCCCAAATATCCTAAAGTAAATAGCAGTCAATGGTCAACTTATGTCCGTATTTAGCTTAAGTTAGTTTTTTGTTGTCGAATGCTTATATTTACAACTCATGATTGGGAATTGGGATTGCGGGAATTCTTTTGATGAGATGACTCGATGAACCTACTACTTTTTTCAAATCCGAGGCCTCAGATTTGTATGTATCGCTGAGGCCTCGGATTTGCAAAAACTGATAACAGGTTATGGAGTTTTTAGCACCACCGATAGTATATACACATATTTAGTATGAATGACAGATTTTCTCAACTACACTGTAAATCCCAGAGGCCTCCTGAAGTCTGGGTTGCGGATTTTTTTTTCAAAAAAGGATATCTGCTATCAACAAATAAACCGGGCTAAACCCGAGAAAACGGAAAGACGATGATTGTCATGTAAAAATTATAATATGGGTTCCTGTGGTTTGGGAGTAGTTGACCAAACGGGGGACCCCATCGAAATTATTATATAAGATAAGGCTTATGGATAGTTTCATACATGCCAGACCTTGTGAATTGCAATTGCATAAGTTTTGGGAGTGAATATCCAAGGCATTTCCAAGGTCTTCGAGTTGCTAATATTTTTACATGAAAGGCAGTCATCGCCTGTTTAAATTGTAGTGCATACTATGTACCAGGTCTAATTTATAGTTTAATGAACACTTTTATTTGGATTCCGCGAGAGAACTTCTGCCCCCTATAAAATTCATTCCTGGCAATATAGTAGCCACTATTAAAAATAATTAAATTTTAAAACCATGAAACCCGTCCCTGTGACCGGAAACCAAAGTCATATCGACTTGGATCACAAGCATGAGCACAAAAAGCTTAAAACAGATCCATTTGTGCAAATTACCGGTAAGAATGTTGAGAAGGCTGTTGGAGTCCTAAAAGAACGCCTTCCAAGATCCGCTAATGTAAGTCAAATTTTACACCTCAGCTGATGTCGGCCTATTACTAAAAGTTACGCTGCTTACAGTGTTACAATATGGCACTAATGTCCCCAACATTTTCCGGCATAAGCATCTATTCCTTTGAAGGAGAACTGTCTAAGACTTGCGTTCTAGTGCTTATCAACCTTCGAGAGGTAAGAAAATATTTATTGCAAAATGAATTGAAATACTTTTTTTTTCATACGCCACTAAAATGATCTCCACAGGACTATGGACAAGACATATGCCTTTCAGTACCTTCGGACTTCAAGGTGACGGAATCCATTAAGACGGCCTTCATTGAAACTTCGGTCATTGATTGGTCGTCCAAGTTCATGTTTTCCGCAGCGGATAGGCTCATCTCTCCGATGCTTCTTGAAATCAGCACAATTTACAAGAAGAACGGCACTCTGAACAACCCACAATACTACTATATTATGAGTCCGGAAGACGCTGCCAAGTTAGAAATCAAGTAGGTTCTTGCAGATATGTATTTATGTCGATCTATCTCAGGTCGAGGGATTTTAAATCAGATGAATTATTTACACCTTTGAAGGCCTATCTCTGGAGTGACAGTGAAATCGTTGGACAGCGAAAAGGGGGGCAGTTTTCTCACCAACAGTTGGAAGTACAGCCTAGCGGGGACCTTTGAATATACGAAGGGCGTTATTGAGAAAGGGAACAGTTCTGGGGTCTACCTGAAGGACGAGTCAGAGCCAGCTTGTGGGATTATTGAGAACCCGAACGGATTCATTGGGATGCTCTTCACTGGGCGGGAACATCGGAACAAGGGATACGCCAAGATATGCGTCCAGCATCTGCTGAAGGACCTTGGGCAGAAAGGTCATACGGCCGCAAGCAGCGTGGAGTGCAAGAATTTGGCTTCGATCCAGTTTCACGATAAACTGGGAATGACCGTGTCCCACATGTGCGATGATCTAATGTATGAGAATTCGGGGTTTGAGGCCAAGTGAAGGGATACTTCTTATATATTCGGACATAATACGTATTCGATTAAAAATGTTGGTCATTTATTACTACAATATAAACATCTTCTGTTGTTGTTTTCATGTTTTCAATAAAAATGTTTTGACAGAGCCCTTTAGGGATCATTGCATGGAATCAGGATAAGTGTACATATTTTTACATGGTTAGCATAGCATATTATAGTATGGCTGTATGTATATAACACTGTAGCAGACACAGCCCTCGTTAACTTTAACTATGGATAGGCGGTACAATTACTATTTACTACAGTACACAATAATGACATTATTAGTATGGTGTCTATTGTACGGGCGTTGTGCCACATCATAGTATAGCGGGTACAAATTGTGTGCCGTGTGCTGCACTGCAATGCCATTTGTCTTCTGCGCGCCAAAAACACAGAGCCATGCGGAGTTCACTCACAGCCAATGAGTGTGAAGTAAAAACATGCTCTGTGCAAGTTGCAAGCTGCCACATGAGCGAACGCGTATGCTCTCGTTTCCCTAGGTGCATATTCTCCAGGGGCGTAAATACATTGATGTGCCTATGAGGATAGTGTAATTAATAACTAATTCACACTGCAGACTCTCTAATGAATAAATATACGTTAACCTTTACGTCCTCCTCCATCAGTTATTATAATTTTTGTAGGACAGTATACAAAAAAAGAAACTATACAGAATATCTAATGTGAAAGGAGGCACTTAATATAGTTTTCTGAAGAGAGTGAGCTAGGAATTCTTCATACAGGTAGTAATTACCAGCAGCAAGTATTAGGATTGATTCGAAGGATGAATACAATAGGATGATACACTAGCTATGTGTAAAC
>JAQFZY010000266.1:0-35794 GCA_034696285.1 Hypogastrura burkilli
GATTTGGTGAGTCTGGGTTGAGAATTGCGATCAGGATCAATCGGACAGACCAAACCTTGGAGTAATTTTATAATAGTTATTATTATTATTATTATAAGAAAGACAATATGTACATTATGTACATAGTAGCTTAGCTTTAACCACTTTCTCCTTATGTCTGTTAGTGTGGCTTCTCAAATCTGTACGCTGTAATAAGTGTTTAGTCTTTGAAAAACGATGACATTCTACCGCGAAATGAAAAATTGAAGTCATTCATATAGTTGAATATGGTTAGGTTTCGTTGCATAGTACATATATGAAACCATATCTGACTAAATTACTGTTGCTGTGTTGGATTAGGTTACGTTTTGTTTGTACTGCATTAAGTTACTACTTTAGGTTATTTTTGAACTAGATTGACTTGAGTTAGGTTAGGTTTAGAGTATAATAAATTAATTCAGGTTAAGTATGGACTAGAATAAGTTAGGTGAGGGTTAGACTTAGAATTAGCTTGGAATTAATGAGAATAAATTAGGTTAGATTTAGACTGGAAATAGGTCAGAATTAATTAGAATAAATTAGGTTATCTTAGGACTGTACTACATTAAGTTAGGTTACCTTTTGACTGGGCTACACGAAATTAGGGTACATTTTGATCAGACCAGCTACGGATATGTTACGTTTTGACCAGACTAGCGTTGGTTAGTTATGTTTTGACCAGACTAGCTTAGGTTAGATTGAGTCTAGCTTAAGTTACGTTAGGTTAGATTGAGTCTAGCTTAAGTTACGTTAGGTTAGATTGAGTCTAGTTTAAGTTAGGTTAATTTTAGATTTAGTCTGAGTTAGGTTAGGTTAGATTGAGTCTAGTTTAAGTTAGGTTAGGTTTGATTGAGTCTAATTTAAGTTACGTTAGGTTAGACTGAGTCAAGTTTAAGTTGGTTAATTTTAGATTCAGTCTGAGTTAGGCTAGGTTAGATTGAGTCTAGTTTAAGTTAGGTTAGGTTAGATTGAGTCTAGTTTAAGTTACGTTAACTTAGATTGAGTCTAGTTTAAGTTACGTTAGGTTAGACTGAGTCAAGTTTAAGTTAGGTTAGATTTAGCCTAGCTTAAGTTAGGACAAAACTGGACGTCTACCGAATGTGCTAATTTTCAACTTAAGATATGTTTCCCCACAATGTTATCGAATTAACCAGCTGTTATTAAAAGTAAATAATGATTCAAGATCTATATTTATTAATTTGTAACGGCTTGAATGCCATTAATTTGTCTAGAGAAGCCCATGGCTTCCTCCGCCTGTGGTAATCCTTTGAGAGAAATCAGTATTATTTCCGGTAGGGAGCAGAGGCCCTGCTCCACCCTGCCTGCCTCCGCTCACTCCCTCATCCGCCGCCGTACATATTGTCTGAGCTGCTTGCTTGCTTGGTGTAGGGGAATCGGCTCGTCGTCGTAGTTCCTCTCCTCTCTTCCACCCCTTCCAGAAGAGGAGAGAGTTTGGACATATGGGGAAGTAGATGGATTCCTTGCCGGGCTTTTCTCTTTTCCGCCGGAACGGATCGGTTTGGCAGGTCCCAGGGCCGGGCTCCGGAGTCAGGCTGAGGGCCAAACAGGTCTCCGTCCTCAGTCCGCCGCCGATCCCTCCCAAGGAGAGTCAGGCCACAGCCTCCCACAATACGCTCTCCCATTCATTAGGCTCAGAAACCCGAAATCCCACTTCGGACCGGCTCCGGAATTACTTTCACCAGCCTCACTTGTGCCCTGAGGCAGGGAGAGGAGCACAATCAAAGGTTTGGACTAAGATCCCACGGTGGGCAAGAAGTAGCACATGGCCGACGGCAACGGCGTGGGTCCTTAAAGGTAAGATCAGAGTCTCTATTTTCATTTTGCATAGATGGAATTAAAGGAGAGAGCAGTGCAGAACTGTAAGATTTACATGCAAGTAGTTGGCAGTGCCAGTCGTAGCTAGTAGATTTGAAGTTAATAGTCGGCAGGTGACACAAGTGCAGCTTCCTCTACTATCTTTGAATTGATTTTTTAAGCATTGTGCATTAATATATATTTCTAGAATTTTAACCGGTTGTGAAAAGTATCAAGAAATACTACGTTTTGCAATACACATCTCATTCCAGAAACCAGAAAGCACCCCCAAACACTTCTCAATTAAACATACATTAACTCGTAAATGGGTGATCTGATCTTAGAAATACATACTTATTTAGTTTTACTTTTTTTTTTGCCACTGTAGGTAAAATATAAAAAAAATAAAAATAAACAGTCAAAACTAAATAAGTTGATAACTTATAAGGTTTAATATTTTGCCAGGTTGAATAAGCAGCTTCGAATTACAGTATAGTGAAAAATTGATGTGACGCTATTCCTATTTCATATTTCATGGGTAATTCAATAATTCTGGGATTATGTTATAAAGCGTCCCGGAAGAAATACCGATTATAGATAGCGAGAAATGCAACATATAAATCTGATTTAGTTGAATTTGGATTCATTATGTATGTTTTTATATAATAATTTAGGTATCCCATAAGCTTAAGTTACTGTTACTAGGAAATTATAAGACTGGTCAGATTTCATTCGATTAGGTTACATTTGGTTAAATTTTCTCTGGTTAGGTTAGGTTTGGTTAAATTTTCTCTGGTTAGGTTAGGTTTGGTTAAATTTTCTCGGGTTAGGTTAGGTTTTGGTTAAATTTTGTCTGGTTAGGTTAGGTTTGGTTAAATTTTGTCTGGTTAGGTTAGGTTTGATTAAATTAAGTCTGGTAAGGTTAGGTTTGGTAAAATTCTGTCTGGTTAGGTTAGGTTTGGTTAAATTTTATCTGGTTAGGTTAGGTTTGGTTAAATTCCGTCAGGTAAGGTTAAATCGGGTTAAATTTTGCTTGGTTAGGTTAGGTTTGGTTAAATTTTGTCTGGTTAGGTTAGGTTTGGTTAAATTCGGTCAGGTAAGGTTAAAACTTTTTAAATTTTGCTTGGTTAAGTCAGGTGACTGTTGTTCCTCTAGTTTAGTATAGGCTCGGCTTGGACTACGAAAAGAAGAAATTTATTTATAAAATATATATTTATATATATATTTATATATAAATATTATGGTTTTCAACTGAAGGCTTCTTTTTTTTACATGAAAAACACTACTGAGTATTTACCTGAAAATTACGAGAATTGCAGCCAGAAGTAAGTTATTATAGCTACGTATTATCCGGTCGCATTTGAGATGGGTTATCAACAGGTTAAGAGCTTCCTATATTGAGATAATATACTTCAAGCTGAATATTGAGCATATTATGTAACATAGCGGAAGGGCCGGTGGCCTCCCCCATCTCATTCTCGGCCCCTAATCTTCCATAATCTAATCCAGGAGTACTAGGCCCCTGTTGACGCCTCCTAATATGCGTTCTGAAATTGAAAAGTCGGCCCATTATGGAGTCCTAAAGAGCGGAGCGGAGCCTAATGTGCTGACAGGAACAGAACCCAGTATATATATGTAGATTAGATATAGTGTTGGGTTATTACTCCCAGCCACACTCTTGGTGTTTTAATAGGAAAGGAACATAAATGAGCCAGGAAATCGGGGGTAGGCCAGACCGGGGAAAGTCCGGGTAAATAGTATAGTACATACATAGATGGAAAGTAGTACGGGCGTAGTACATAGTACTACTACTACTACGGTGCCTTCCATTCAGCGGCTTAGTCCATTATATTACGGTCGTCTGCTTTACATATCCGGCCCTAATCTTTCTCCTCAATCATATCACACGCCACATCTTTCTTCATCAGGCCCCGCGCTTCCAGCCTCATAAAGGGAAAGTAAATGGGGACCAGGAACTACTCAGAACCTGTCTTAGGTATTCTGTAGGGAGAACCTCTGATTTAAGACCTGGGCCTGGTTACATAGAACGACCCGACTTAATATTAGTGGTGCACGAAAATATTACTATTTTCTGGGTAATACATAGATTTGCTCATTTCCATACTTTTTCGGCTATTTCATTTTTTCGGGATTCTCATAATTAAATTTAATATATTAAATTGTCACATAAGTCACAATGCATTCCAAATGCTGTACTGATCTGAAGTTAAAGAATCCTGCACTATTAAGACGTGATTCAGTAAATAACAAAATATAAATAGTGGAACGGCTTTAGAATGTTCCTAGATCACGAGTGAGGTTGTCCATGTAAGGGCAGGGCTCAGCGCTTTATAAGTCCAACTGAATCTTTGATGGAGGAGCTTTTCTGCCTAAGCAGTACAAACTCTACAAACAATGGGATCCGCTGGGGTTGTAGGGAGCTGAGCCAGTCGCTGAGCTACCTGCTGAAGTGTAGATTTACGCTGGGCCCTCCTCACCCAATTTAATTAGTTTGATTGGGATCCCCACAAAAAGACAAGGCCCCCACACATTATGCAGTAATTCTGGGAGCTCCCAGCCTCCCGGCCCTCCCTTTCATTTCCACTTACTTAGTTTGATCAGGCCTATTAGGGGGCACGGCCGGGCCCGGGTTTCTAGGAGGTCAGGCATCCCAAAGGGACCAAATTCCGCTCATACAGTAGCTATACGCCTGCATCTATTCGGCACATTGGGTCAAATTTAAAGACACGAATTTTCAAACTGGCGCTTTCTTTCATACAGTATTTTATTCGTCATTTGAGTAATAATTTGCATATACTTTATACCACTTTGACAATATTTAGCTCAGTATTTTTGTGAAATCTTAAGTTTCATTAGAATCTTACCCGTTACATTTCTATCATTTTATACAATTTTAGCCACATTTCCCTCAGAATTTTACCCACTACGTTTCTCATAGTTTATAAAGTTTTAACCACATTCCCCTACTACATTTCCCACACTTTATATAATGTTTACCACATTACCCGTATATTTCCCACATTTTATATAATTTTTACCACATTACCCATATATTTCCCGCATTTCCTATAATTTTACCAAGTTTGACCCAGGAGTCCTCCCTCAATTTATATCACTTTTACTACATTTGTAAGTAGTGCCGTATTTTGAACTTTTATAGTTTTATTAATCTCGCAAGTATTTGTCCCAAAATTTGCCTTACATTTCGCACCTCAATGCCACTTTTTACTAAATTTGTTCCCCAAAACTTTGATTATATTTTGTGTAACTTTTACCGTTTTGGGTCTACACAAGCTCCACACAATATACTACAGCTTTGACGTTATTTCCCACTATTAATCGAGCAAGGATGTTTTGAACTGTTTTTTCCATAATTACATAATGACCCATTTAAAACATTTACCACATTTGGCTGGCGTTTTCTTCCGCAGTATATATAACTTCTACCACATACCACATTTGCCGTAGAACTTTCCCCAAAATGTGTACTACACTAAAGATGAGTCATTACTTCAAAAATAGTTTAAAATGAAACCTAAGCCCAAGAACTTGCTAGTCGGGGGTCCAGAAGCCTTCCCAGGCGTCGCCGGAGGTTCTAGGAACCGAGACGAGAGACAGAGAATGTATATTATGGAGCCCTGAGGAGTCTACCGAGAGAGTCTTGTGCTGGAACTGGAAGTAGGAAACCCACAAATACATAAATAAAATGGTTCCCGAGGAGGGAGGCTGGCTGGAAGCCCATAAGCGGGCCTCAACACAAACACAGGGCTCCGCAAGTTTCTCCTAGGAGCCAGAATAATGAAAGTGGTGAGGGCCTCCTGGAGAAACATTTGGAGCCTATAAAGACCCAAATAGGCCTTTCCCCTCTATTGTCTCTCACACTACCTTCGGCCAGATTAGCCAGGCCCCTTTAAACCCTCGATCCCACATACCCGGGCTCCGCCTCATTCTGGCTCAAAATCACGTACAGGAGTCAAAGTAGCCCCTTCTCCTTCTTTTGGACCTTGGGTCAAGCTTGTACCGGCAATTTCCGTCAATTTCGGTAATCTTCTTGTAGTGCAACATTTTCATTGTCAATATACAGTGAGGTTTTTTAACAGTGGGACGGTCCGCCAAATTTAATTTTATCAGTCCACATAACCTCGTGCTAAATCAGGTTCAGACAGGTTTTAGGTAGCCCGACTCTTTTTTTGCTTACTCCCTGATTAAATTATTAATGAAGTGTACGGGGCTGCATAAAACGTGTATGAACCTGATTTAGCACGAGGTTATGTGGACTGATAAAATTAAATAATAAATAATAATTCCTCTGATAAACTGGCATATGGACCTGAAAACAAGAAGGCACTTATTAAATTCCAACGAAATCAATCGAAATCCGGTTTTTGTGGAGCTTAAATCCTAAGAGTGCATATTAGTGCTGCTAACAAATATAGGCTTAAGCCAAAAACAAAATATGCAAATTCGCAAATATATATATCTGCGACAGAATTTTTTTTCTGTTTATTTTGATTCTTACCCGAATCGTATTCTGCATAATTACAATTACCTGGTTTAGATATATATTTGCTAATGGCTGCCATTTAAACTATCACCAAGTAATTCGAAATCTCTCATCAATTTAAATAAATTCCCTCACCAAATACCTCAAATTACTCACAAATCTTTTCAAACTCAGTATAAGCAGAATATGATATATTTTAGAATAATTAACGGAATTCGAGATATTTCAAAACTCTTGGGAGGAAATCTGATTGAGTTGGTGAGAGATTTCGAATTACTTGGTGATGATTTAAATGTCCCTCCTTGCTACTTTGCGCTCTCTGTTTCGGGCTAAAGTCTATATGTTAGTACAGCATTAAGTACCGGATGGGCATAATGTATTTAAGGTTACGGTGCGTAATGGGAACGGCGGCGGGCCCGTAAGGTTCCCACGGCCGGCCCCTCTCGTTAGCCTTTTGAAAGGAGATGTCAAAAGGTCTTTACTTTCCCTTTTTCCGAGCCTCCGTGAACCTAAGCGGGAGGAGAAAGGGGAAAGTCCCTTTGAAATATAATATTAAGTATGCACTATCCGCCCCGTTCCCTCCCTTGAACAAATACTGACAATGTAAGCAAGGGCCTTCACTCCCTCTCCTTTCTTGATCAAATGGCTTGAAGTCGATTTGGGTCGAGACAGTTCCCTGTTTACACTCAACATTTAGCCCGTAATTTAATTGTAGCCTATCAGCACATACATTTACGAAATACATTGCATTAAATATGGTACACGTTTACGATTTACAAGTAAGCCTAACTCCGCTCCGAAGTAAAATGAAAAGTGAGTGATAGGTACGTACCAAACTAATTATTTCCAGATCGAACATGGTTGGGGGAACCAGCTTGGTTGGTCAGAAAACAGTGTAGGTTACTTTGTATTTTAGTAATATCGATTAAATCAGCATTAAATTACATTAGTAAATATAGTAGAGTATTTAAAGCCGCTTTAAAACTAAATTGAGTGTGACATATTTTATAACGCCATTACGTCAATGCTATATAAGTAAATATTACAGGAGCCTCAACTTGTAAATCAGTTAAAAAAGCTCCACACTTGGAATTTTCTAAACTGTTGGAGTCCTAAACTGTTAAAAAGCTGATCCCCTCTAAAATGCGTTGAAACTAACAAATAGCCTAATATAGTGTAAGAATATTATTTAGTGGACGGTGAAAGTCACTTTCTCCATATATTTAGCTAAACGCGTAAGCTATATTGTAAATGCAAAAAAAATACATAGATAATTTTTAAATGAATAGATGGTAATATTTGCCGGTGAAAACTGCTGTCAACACAATATCAGTTCATAGCAAAAAATTACACATTTTCTGCCAAATTTAATTGAAAAAAAACAAACAATTATAATGTTGTTAATTTAGATAGCTTCTAGCACATCAGCTCGTATCCCAACACAGCTAATTCTCGCTCGTACGTGCACTATTTACTTAGTGTACATAAAAATAGGATTAATATTAATGTGTCCAGCATTTGACCAGCTACTACTTGAAAGTCTCCACCTAAAATATACTATTTGTAATTATTTGTGAACCCATCTTTCTCCGCTCTATAACTTCTCGACTAATCCATTTAATGACAACAACTCCTACTGTAAGAAGTCTCCGACCCCCATTGCACGAGAACCTCGGTCCAAATAGAAGCTGCCTGGTCTTGAGCTCTCGGAGATGCACTTGACTCAAATCCAGCCCATTCTCATTTTATTTGTGATTGTATTCCGGGCTCGGCGGGGGGCGGCTGGGGCGGCTGGCTCTTTTGGCTCCAAGAAAGTGTGACCCCATAGCGTGCCAATTCAATTTAGTGATGAATTTCAACAAATTTTTCTCACTTAGGCCCCTTCCCCCTCCCCAAAGTAAGATCTTCCTACTATTCCCCGTCTTCCGCTCCTCTCGAGTCCCAATCGTCCCGTACTCAGGGAGACGGACTATTAGGCTCATTCTGATTCCGCCCTCTGACTCAGATTCCACATATTATACATACTGGACTCACTTTTATGACAAATTAGATTGTTCCCCCCTCGGCCCCCAATAAAAGGCCCTATCTCTCCCCGCCCAGCCCTCACCAGCACCAACTAAAGCCTCGGCAATTATTATGAGCCTCGTAAAGGGCAACTTGTGGATTAGGACCCGGGGCCCGCCCTTCTGTTTCAGCGGAGCCTAGGACGGGGGGCCTATGGAAAATACATTAAAATTTTACGAGGCACTCTTCCCGGGCCCTAAGCCTCTGTTCACAAGGGCCTAAAATAATGTATGTTCCAGTGCGGGCCGGAGAAGGGGGAGTCCTATTTATAACCATTACTTTCACCATGTGTTTGAGGAGCTGCCAGGCCCACGGAAAAAGTTCCTAAGTGAAAGTGAGGCCGGGGGAAAGTTGTAAAAATGTAGGCGGGACCCACGGAATTGAAACTTGGTTTCTAGGATTTTCATTTCCTTTCTCGGCGGCCGCCACCGCAAGGAGCTCAGGCTTGTACTGATTCAATTTCAGGCCGCCTTTAACTGTTGATGGGCGAGAGGGGAGCTCATAAACTAAGAAAATGTATTTTAAGGCCTTCCTTGTCCTTTCAATTAGGGCCCGGGATGAATTCTCCCAATTCAGTTGCGGTTTGGGGCAGAAGGGAGGAAAACAAATTTGAGGGCGGGGAAAGTCGTAGAAGTGCAGGGAGGAAGGGAAGGCTGGGCCGGGAGTCAATTGAAAGTTTATCTGGGCCTCGGGATCGGGAACGGCGGAAGCCGAGATCAATTCTGATATACGACCCGGCCCCGGAGCCAGATGGAGGGAGCCTGCTCTATGATTTACAGGCCGAGGCGGGCTTCACATGCGAGTTGGACTTAATTTAATTGTAATTATGGGCCTGCAGTTGGAGTGCTTCGGCCGAATGTACAGTACAGTACAATAGGTTCTGTTTGGAGGCCCTCCTGATGCGGTACCACATTGTTTGTGCCTTGGTACATGCTGAAAGTCTGTAGGTGCCCTAAACTGGTCGGGCTGGCACATACCTATTGAACATGTGTATGTGTAGGCAGGTAACCTATTTATATTATTCTTGGTTGGGCTGGTACGCTGGTATGTAGTACGTAGCGGAAATGTGTGGTTACCACATATTGGTTGTGCTGGTACAGGTCCTGTCAGCGGTTATACCAGGATAACCAATACCAGTTGAAGATGCGTATGTGCACCACAGATTAATTGTTCTGGTACATTTCTGTTGAAAATATGTGTAGGGACTACATGTTGGTCGTACTGATGCATACGTAGCGGAACTGCTAATAATAAGTACCACATATTGGTTGTGCTGGTACGTACCTATTGAAATTATGAATGGGTACTTAGGTACTACGTGAAGGTACATACCTATGGACAATGTGTATAGTTACATACCATACCAGGTACCATATATCGGTGGTCCTGGTAAACGAGGGTGCCGGGTACCGGATTGGTTGTCAATACACGTGAAGGAAAGTACCACACCGGTGGTGGTCCTTTCTGCTAATACTCTCATACGGATAAGTTTTATAACTTTGGCATCGGAATGCCTTCATACTGAATCCTTTCCTTAATTGAGTGTCATTGGCGATTTTTTGGTTGGCGTCTACATTTAAAGCGGTTTTGCAAGGAAGATGCACCGGCTTCAGGAAAGCCGGACCATCCCATTGACAGTTTTCGCGGGTTTAGGAGACATAAGGGCGGCTAGAATTAAATTACGAAGCATTACTATGTCGGGGACGTAGATGCTGAGTGAGAGGTCCTTGAGGAGCTCATTCCAGCAGGCCTAGAACACACTATCCCGAATTATGATGAGGTATGAGGTTCCCACACAGCCCAAACTACATACAAGCCCGAATAATTGAATTTAAATCCCGGGAATTGAGTTAGCCAAAGGCCCCGATTTTTCTCCCCGGCCCATCCCCCCAATTTCCATAATTTGGAAGGTGAGGACTAAGGGAAGGCTTATGGGCTGCAAACTGGAGTTAGGCTATAACTAGCCAAGACATGGATTTTCGACCAAAACAAAGTATGGAAATTATTCAAGATTTACACTGTACACCAAGCAATATGATTCGGATATGGAATACGACTTGGCTATGATTCCCTTATAGACTAAAGTGTCCATTTTTTGGGGCTAAAATATATATATTCTAGGCAGGAACAATATAAAGCCGGCCCATATTGATTTTATGATCGGTCTCATTACCTAGGCCCTATAACAAATTTTGGGGCTGCTGCTGTCCTCACTCCCGTCTATTTGTTCTTCGGGCCTGTAGCCTAGTACACGTTGAAGGTGTATAAGCTCCCCATGTATGTATGTAGTATTGTAGTCTCCGATGTTTTACTTATGAGGGAAGGCGTGGGGCCGGGCATTGACTTTGGCTCTGTTTGAACAGTAGGTCTAATCCATAGTTGGGGTGCCCGGCATGGCATGGCCACATGTGTCTCATCCTATACATATGTATGTATGTATAATGTACTATATGAGGCCTGGGTTCAATTAGAGAAATTAATGTGCGGGTCCCTCTTATCTAAGCCAACTGATGGCCGTGGTCTATCCCAAAAGCCCCTTTTTACCTGGAGAAAGTTGACTACCTATACTGTCTACAGTATATGGCACGGCATATGGGCAGACATGCATAAAACACACCTTTACTTGCATAACAAAACTCATTTGTCAAAGGCTGAGCAGGCAGGCAGGCAGGCAGGCTTATCGCTCTATGGGATAGGATCGGCTGGCCCTTCCAACAGAGTTAGTGCGTGAGGGGATAGGCAGAAGGCCCGGACTAAGGAATCAAGGTTTTGACGGTCCAAATAGAACGGAAATTCAGATTGACAGGTTCCCTCATATATGTGATCGCATATGTGGGCTAGCACGAAATTTGTATTTGGCATCGTCAGCCTTAAGCCTAATAATAACCCAACTTAATGACTAATTTTAGCGCCGTTCACCAATACTCTTTATATTGCATATAATGGAATTTTCCAAGACAGGTTTTTAGTTCTCAGTTCAGCAACTTAGGTACGAATTGTTGCGAAAAAGCTATTTCCAATAGTTTCCGTGCATGACGTTTCCCGAATTGCAAATGTTTTTGTTTTTTTCAAATAGTAGCAACGTATACTTTACAAACAACCAGAACAAGTACATTTTTTATAATAACGGGGTATTAATTTTGTGTCGGAAACAACACTGTGAGGTTTTTAAACTAAATAAACCTAAATCTTTGACTAAATCAGGTTCATACACGTTTCAGGGAGCCCGACTCCTTTCCGTACTGACTTGCGTACTTACTGATTAAATTAGTAAGGAATGGGACGGAGCTACCTGAAACGTGTATGAACCTGATTTAACACGAGGTTATGTGGACTGATCAAATTAAATTCAGCTGACCGTCCCACTGTTAAAACCTCACTGTATAGATTCTGTTCAAAACGGCAAAAGCGGTAAATCTGTCAATAATTCAATTGAATTATCACTTGGCTTAAATGCTTATACCTATCTTAACTCATATTAGGTAAGGTTACTGTAGTTGGGTTTAGGTAAGGCTCGATTAGTGCTTAAAAAACGAATATATTCCGATATTCCGGTTAAATAAATACTAAATTGGATTATTTATATACTCCGATGAGCCGTGTAGATTTATAGTAGACCAGACGGGCTGCCTTATCAGTGGAACTTTGTTTTATTAATAAGAAAGGATACTAAATTCAGTTTTTATTCATTTCTAACGGCGTCCATAGAAAAAATCCGACAACTAAAACAAACCAACTAAACAATTGGTGTCAAGCATCTGCATAATGCTCATTCTTGGGCTAAAGTATACTCCTTGGCTGTCAAAACTGCGTGCTATTTAATTTCCAGCAATTGGAGAGTATATGTATGGTGCCTGGTGATTATAGGACTATACACAGAGCCTGTAGCCTGTTGCAGAGCCATGCGGGACAGAATGAAATATGTTTCTGGTGGCCGGGTGGTGGTGGGAGTCATGTCCTCTCCTAGTACCAGACTGCCCTGTTTTAGGCGGGTATCATAGACCAGGGCGGTTTGGGTTCGGCCCGTTTCTTCTCCTTTCTTCCAGCATGTAGTACATTGGAGAAGTAGAGTCCATATCTGTGAGTCCGCCGAGGCCCTTTTTATTCTTCTCCGTAGCCAGAGCCTGGCCCAGCTCCGCTCTTTTCGAGGTTCAGATCGATTAGAGATGGATTGCATGAATATTTAAGAGCCGCCGCTCCTCCCGCTCTCTCCACCATAATCGATCACGTCTTGCCCTCACTTTTTAAAAAGAGGGGTCCGGCTATCACACGAGTCCCACTAGGACCAGACTACGTAATGGGGCCTCAAACTCCAGACAAATGGCCTGTATCATTAGTTATGGGATTCTGGGCCCAGGCCTCGAAGAAGGCCCTCTGCAATATTTGGACTGGCTCGGTTTGGGCTGAGCAGATTTTGAGTTAACTTTCCGGGAAATTAAAATTCAATTCAATTCAATAGTTACTTATTTTATTTTAATAAAATTTAAGTTATAAAATGACTCGTTTTTTTGTGGTTCGAACTTCGAATCTGAATTAACTTTATTTATTACAACACCATCACCAAATTAGCCTAGTAAGGCGTAACGCTCTTGTAATGGGGCCTAACCCGACTTCAAAAATGCAATTGCATTTTCTGTTTTCTGCAAATACTATATTTTTTTGTATGGTATGATAATATAAGTTAGGCATTAATTTGGACATCGGCGACGCTCTACCCATTCATTGTAATCACACACCTAAAATTCACAACAGCTGTTCGGAATAAATTCTTAGGCAAATCTAAATTAATTTAATTCCACTGACGTTTATATAAACAAAAAAAAAACAATCAAAGAATACAGAAGTATTCAGTCAGCTCGAGAAAAATATTACTTACTGGCCCCAAAAATAACTAAGAGTTTACCAAAATTCACCAAAGCTAAAAACTAGCCTAACCTAACCTCACTCATGCCTAACCTAAGAAGCCTAATGAGCTTTCTCCATTGAGAGTAATGATTTCCTGTACCAGTGCGAAAAATAGGTATTTTTTAAGCCAAAATACAGTATTTTTAGCATGTGCGAAAATAAACACTTTATCCTGTCTTTAGTTAACCTTCGCAAAAAATGGTTAGAACACCAACACACGTGTAAAGACCATTACCTTATACAAAGGACAAGAATTACCTCTTCGGTTAATAATTCAATTATTTTCAAGAGAATTTTACCGTAGAAGCATGTGAGTAGTATACTCATAAGTTTAGCGCCGTACATAATTGCTTGTTATTACAGCTGAAAATTTAGTGAAAAATGTTGATAAAAACAGGTATTCCGAAAGGATACAGTAGTCCTTTAAAAAATGTATAAATAAATATTATTGTACATCCTTACCCGCTTGCAATTCCCTTCAACTAGAAGATCTAAAGAAACGCCGTATCTTTAGCCCTGAAATGGCGCCTAGCTTCTCCCCACGCTCACTCAAAGACAAATCGATCAAGAGAGTCCGTCCTAAGGCCGCCCCTAATTTCCGCTCGCTTGTTGCCCATAATCTCAATACTTTTCCTCCAATTAGCTTCTGGGAGCCTCGGCCTTTGAAATGACTTCCACAAAGGAGCCTCCCTAGCCCCCAAAAAGGCTTCTTATTCCTCCACCCGCCCATGTAATAAATGAAGGGCCGGGGCAAAGCCTTTGCGGGCCCCGATAAATCATGGGCCTCCTGTATTGGGAAGGAAATGAAGGAGAAAACGAGATGCGGGATTCCGAGCCAAGGTTCCTGGCTCCCTCAAAAAAAAAATACAGCCTCTTAACTTAAGAGTTAGACTAAAAAGGGAGTCTAGTGAGTGGAGCCGTACAAAAGACTAAACCTGGCAACAGGCAGAGAGGCCCTAAGAAGAAAAATTGGGGAAAATACCCTTTCGGCATTTTGAGGGGAGGAGAGGAAAGAATCTAGGAGAAAGCCCGGTGAAAGCTCAGGCTAAACCGTAAGCTCATCCATGTAGCCCAGCCTTTAGCCTTCACTTCATGATTTAGTAGGGCTACATATATTAGTTTTTGGGTATTGTACGCCTCGGCCTGTGGAGCTAAGCCCTGCTCGACTGCACTGGGCCCAGGATTTTTAATAAAGCTCCCAAAGCCCGGCCTCTCATTCTACAATATTAAGTCAAAGTCAAGCTCTGTGGATTGTACGTAGCATAACTATGAATTACTGGAGGTTATGAGGAATGCATTGGATTGCTCTGCTATGGATTCGGAGTCCTACAGTTGTGGCAGAGTAGAAGGGCTTGGCTGAGAATGTTATATTGAATTGAGTCAGACTCAATTCACTCAAGTCAGCCTAGTGCTACATGGGCTGGAGGGATAACAATATTTCATTCGGGGACCTATGGAGCTCAGCGTCAGGCCTGATATGAATTTACGACTCTGGGGCTACCATCATTACTAGTTATCAGGAGTAAATGGGAGCCGGGCCGGAATCGGATTTATTGTTTCCAGAGCCGGCACTTATTATGGGATCAGGCGGATCCTGGATTGGATTTAGGAATTAGGGAGGGAAGGGACGCTTGTTGGTTTTGGAGGCCAATTTGACCCTGAGGAGTCAATGGGATTTGGTCAATGGGTACGTATTGTATTGGCTATTGGCCCAAGTCGGATGCACCGTATTTTGTTCCCCACAAATTCTGGCTGAATTTCCGGATACTGCCCGGATTTGAGTGGGCATAACATATCGTAAGGGGAAATTGTAGCGGATATTTGTAGCAAAAATTGTGTCACGACTCACGCTATTCATTTTCCGTGAAGACAG
Organism: Hypogastrura burkilli; assembly: GCA_034696285.1. Taxonomy (NCBI): domain Eukaryota; kingdom Metazoa; phylum Arthropoda; class Collembola; order Poduromorpha; family Hypogastruridae; genus Hypogastrura; species Hypogastrura burkilli. The sequence goes on from JAQFZY010000266.1 coordinate 15,201, forward strand.
TTTGAACAGTTTGATTTAAATAAGAAGTCCAGCCACTGATATGTATTTGTATCTTATGGTTTGGGATGAGCGGGATTATTACTCCGCCATTCAAAACTATACAGCTAATTCTTATTATACAACCTAGTTTTTAATTTGAATAAAGTTGTGGCGTAAGAAATGTATGTCTAGCTAAATAAATCAACAATCAATCTAATGTGGGTCCATCTCCAAAGTTAAATACAAACCTAGTTCCAAATTACCTTCAATTCTAACCTTTACTTAAATTGGTTTAATCAATTAAGGGGCAAGCGGACAAGGCACTTAGCTGACGGAAGATCCTCCTCCGATCGATTTCTCGCTACAACTTTGCACACTTACGAAATTTGACACCCTGAACAGGTTAGCCTAACTTAATTGTTCTTCAAAATCATTCGCTAATTTCATCTAGACGAAATTGTTGGAATCCATCACATAACCTAACGTAATTTAAATTGTTGGAATCCATCACCTTACTGGAATTGTTGGAATCCATCACCTAACTGGAATTGTTGGAATCCATCACACAACCCAATCTAATTTAAATTGTTGGAATCCATCACATAACCTAACCTGATTTAAATTGTTGGAATCCATCACATAATCTAACCTAATTTTAATTGTTGGAATCTATCACCTAATTTAAACGGTTGGAATCCATCATCTAATCTATATTGTTGGAGTCCATCATCTAATCTATATTGTTGGAATACATCACTTAATTTAAATTATTGGAATCCACCGCCTAATCCAGATTGTTGGAATCCATCACTTTATTTGAACTATTGGAATCCACCGCCTAATCCAGATTGTTGGAATCCATCACTTTATTTGAACTATTGGAATCCACCGCCTAATCCAGATTGTTGGAATCCATCACTTTATTTGAACTATTGAAATCCATCTCCTAATTTAAAGTTCTGGAGTCCACCAATCGAAATTATTGGAACCCATCACTTTATTTAAATTATTGGAAGCAATCATATAACCAAACTTATTCGAATCTATCCTCTAACTCTAACCTAACCAAAAGTTTTCGCAACCATCCCCTAACGGAACCGAACCCAACATAAACAAATAGTTCGAATCCATATCCTAAACTAAAGTGCTCATTGTACCTTACAGAATACCCAAACTTAAATTAAGTCAATCTTGTCGAATTCATTGTCTAATCTAATCTCCATTGGTCCATCCGTCCTCTAACCGACTCCAGAGTCTGGAACTGTATCACTCGTGATTCGGAATCCCGGAATCCGGAAAGAATAGCTACGGGAAAGTGTGGCCCATTCTTGTGGGGAGAGGAAGTGCAGTATGGATCGGGGAGGCGGGCGTTGACCCGGGCAGGACAGGAAACCCGAAGAGTCCGAGCCTCAAGTGTTGAGAACAATGGGGACCCAGGACGTATGTCAAGTACTATATTGGGGAATTGTGGGGAGGGAGCCGGGGCTGATGAGGATCATTAGGCCCTCTCCCTCTGTGGGCCTAAGCCCCGGCCCTTGTCAATCCAACACATAACCTCGAGCTAAGAGCTCCCATTACAGAGTTTAGGGGAAGGGCAGATACCTTGACTGGAGTCAGTAAGTCGGGGAGAGACCCAGCCCAGCCTATCATCATCATCATCAACATCATACTCCACTCCGAGGCCTCCAAATAAATCTCTCCGCTTCTTCCACAATTAGAGTGGCCGTGCGGAAAGGGAATCAGGATCAGGGGCTCTCGAAAATCCCTTCCTCATCCCTCAACACGCCAAGGCAATTCCAGTCCAATGAGGCGGAAAAGGATTGACACAACGTCAACAGCTAACAATTAATGGCTAGGCTTATCGGAAGGAACAGGACCCCGGAATTTAGCATATAGATCAAAGACTAATTCAGGGAACTTTATTGGAAGGGCCAAACGATTATTTTTCTTATTTTGTATTCAAACCATATTATGGTCTTCTGCCTGAATCTGTAGGACGAACTGGACTGTGTATTAAGCTAAGTAGGTGTCCTGGTATGGTACGGGCTGGTTGGGCATGAGATTCTGAAGGGATGTACTTGACATATAGCGTTAGACGCCGGTTAGAATTTAAAAATAAACTATATTGGCTCAGAATAGTCACCAAAATGTGCAGTTTCATCGTGCAGAGAAATTCGGGTGAAAACGTTCTAGGGATAGGGATGGGTTTAGGTATGAATTATGAAACATCATACAACATCATCCTGGTTTGACATCATTGGGTATGAGATCCTTGTGTATCATTAAGAAATATTAACTCAAGAGCCGGAGTAGCTCCGATAATAGTAGTTCTAAGCCGGTATGAGCTCCTAAATATTCCGACGGTCTGAAGCCGAACCCACTATGTATGAGATAAGTTCTGCCATTCATGCACGGTATGAATTTTGAAGCGTTCGTGGATTGTACTGTAGCCTCCTCCCTCCTGGTATCAATTTCCAGATAGATCTACCATTTTATAAGCTAAACTAGAAACCTTCCCGCCAATACTTTCACTAGTTACCATATTGACCTACCATCTGGAACTTTCTGTTCAAAGTGAGTTTAAATGTTGCTTTTACGCAAATATAACTTTTCGGTGTTTAAGTCAGGTATAAATATGAACGGCATACGTACCTAGTATACGACTCAGTATCGGTATCGGTGTGAATCTGAATCTGAACCTGAATCATTAGCCCTGAATTTTACCATAGGAAGCATCGGTCATGAGCAGTATGTGCCCCTGCATTTCAACTCGAAAATGGTATCTCGGTATGGATCGGCGGCGGAATAAGTTTATAGCGGCATGAGTCGATAGTACCTCGGCCTCGGTATTAATTGCATAGAGGCATGAATCGGTATTACCCCGGTATGAATTGCATAGCCATAGCGGCATGAATCGGTAGTACTCCTGTCCCTGTGTTATGAATCGGTAGTAATTCGGTATGAATTAAATAGGGGCACGAAGGCATGAATTGGTATTACACCGGTATGAATTACATAGCCATAGCGGCACGAATCGGTAGTACTCCAGTCCCTGTTTTATGAATCGGTAGTACCTCAGTATGAATTGTATAGCGGCATGAATCGTTGTTACATCGGTGTCATGAATCCGCAGTACCCTGGTATGAATCGGCGGTGTATTGTCTAGCGGTTGGTTGGTATCTGTAGCTCCCCGGTATGAATCCACGGTGTATTGTATAGCGGCATGAATTGACAAAACCTCAGTATTCGTTGTATAGAGGAAGGACTCGGTAATATCTCGGTGTGAATTGTATAGGGGATGAACATGAACCCGTAGTACCCTGGTATGAGTCGTAGGTGTATTAATTCTATAGCGGCATGAATCGGTAGTAACCCGGTCTGTTACGGCGTCATACTGTATGACGGCATCAAATGAATCCGTATCGATAGTACTCCGGTCTGAATCGGCGCTATATTATAGCTGCATGAAATGAAACCGTATCCATAATACTCCGGTCTGAATCGGCAGTATATTATAGCTGTATGAAATGAATCCATATCGGCGTTATTATCCCTGTTATTAACTTCTTCACTATATCTGAGTGGTTGGTTCTAGACTCGTATGAATTTAGTCCTGGTATGAACTTCTGTACTATATGATGAGTGGTTGGTTGTACCTAGTATGAATTTAGTGGTCCTGTCCTGGACTGAAGTTCCGAGCTCTCTCCTTCCCCTGCTAATGATTTCCTTGTATTGTGCCCTGCAGAGTCCCGGAGAAAGGGGAAAACTTTTTCCTGCCGCCCGCCCTGACAATCAAGAAGTGAAGGAGCCAAGTCGCCCGTTGATCTTCATTGAGGAAACTTTTCCCGAGATGACAACGGGAAGTTTTGGCCCTTTTTTCCCGGCACAGAGCAGACAGAGGGAAAATATGATGAAGTGATAGGAGGCGGATAATGATCCCATCAGGAGCGGGCTGGGAGACGACCGAAAGTGCCGAGAACGGAGAGAGAAATCCATACTTTGTCCTTCAAGAGGTAAGGGAGCCGGGCTGGGCGGATTCCGCCCTCTCTCATTTAAATGTTTTAAATCCTTGTAGGGACCTCTTAGGCCTAAATACAGGAATCCAGTTGGGCTGCATAGTGCATGCTCTAGGAAATGGGGACTGGGGCGGAGGAAATGGTCCGGACGATCACCTTCCGCCCTTATACATTACATATGTTCCGGAAAGTGTAGGAAAAGCAGTACAAACGTTCATATGGAAAATCATTATTCTCCTTTTTGCTAAAATCTGAAATAAATATGAGAAATCGGTAAAAACAGAGATTTTCGATTTGTCAGCAATTTCTACGTTTCCTATTTTAAAATAAATTCAAGCATTTCTCAAGCTTGCCAGTAGGTTCACATGTTTTGCCATTTCCCAAAGAGTCCGGAACATATAAAAATGTAGACACTTCCGCTCATAGCCCAACTTGAGCATGTCTTTCTCTGAGCTTTCTACGTAGCTGGTTGTAGTAGGAACTTGTCAATTCTTAATGTGCCCATGTAGTCCGGGCCCTTCATTCTGTAGTAGGACCCGTCATTCATCATCAGGCCGACTCGCCGACGAGGCCCCACAATTAGCCAGGAGAAAGTGTGTCTCTGCCTCAACTGCAGGGATTTCCGTACATAGTACATACATACTAGATACGATACAACTCAGGATACAACTGCTACCTTACCTATAGTCAATGTAAGGCCCTATTAGGCTCCCTTCGTGTTTCCCTTGATTAACCGTTACGGGCCCTGACCATAAACCGGCCCGACAGGCCCCTGACATGTCAGGGAGTACTAAGCAAGAAATCCTTTAGCCACGTGTTAGTAGTCATATGTTAAGGCTTCCCTTTTTCCTGCTCGGAAAATTAGTTTTTGGGTCGAAAGTATAATAAACAGGGATTCTGGGGTCTAAATCTAACCTAGCGTGAAAGAGTAGCTCAACCAATCATATAGAGCTTCGTGGATCCCTAATTAGACTGAACTAACGGGTTCGATTTTTGAATTTACGGTAATATCTATATTTTTTCCAGTGAGAGCTCGCTGTAGGACTAGGACTAGGATTGCCTAATTTTCTAAATATTATTACATGTCTCGGGAGATTATTAGCAAAGTCAAGTTTCCCATAGCTGATATGTAATATATTCGTACAAACTTCAAATTCAAAATGAACTATTTAGCTGTGTAGATTTGAGTGACGCTTTTAAGTATACGCCATTTAAATAGTAAAATATGATAAAAGGATGACTTTTTTAATCACGGTGCGATTTCTGTAGATTTGAATTTCAAAGCTGTATGTGTGTGATTTCTACCATATTAAGGCAATCTTCTGTATTTCTTGTATTTATTGCTGCCAAAAAAATACGAGTATAGCGAGCGAATATGACCCAGCTCGGGTATGGCATATGCCTCGGTTATGACTCCGTAAAAAATGACTCCAACATTAGTGTCCATCATCTATCTCTCCTCATTAGCATATTCGGTATGGGGCACACGCCTATTATTTCTGGGCAGCCCTAATACTCCCTCTTAAGCTGGAAGGCCCACCAAAGTGCCAATATTGGCACTCGGGAACTCCAGAGCCTGGATCCGGAGAGAATAATTCATAGGCCTCCCTCCTGAATGCAAATAGGGGACCGGAAGAAGAATGGGCCCGGCCTGAGCCAGCCCGCGTATTCCTGAACATGCCTTTGGCTTCGGCCAGGAAACTACCGTTTCCATGGAATTCCGGCCGGGCCGGGACTGAATTACTTGCTCAAAATGTTCACCCCTTCCGAAGAGCTGGGCACGTCGTGGGCCTTCAATTGCGGGAGCCGGAATGTGGGGGGGGGGGGGGGGGGGACATAGGGCCAGGGCCCCAAATGTCAAATGAGGATCCGTTATAGGGATTCCTACTTTAAATTTAATTTTGGGGCTGGGGACGAGAAAGTTTAGTGCTTCGGGAGCTGGCTTTGTCTTAGCCTAGATTCCCCCTAGCCCATATGGGCTCAATGGGGAGGGGAAAGTAGTTACTTTCACCTTTGGGCTGAGGTGTGGAGGGTTCCCGGGTCCTCCTTTGACGAGCCGAATTAAAACATTTCCCTCAACTTCCACTTCATGTTCTTCTAGTACATCTTCATACACTACAGTGAGGTTATTTTCAAAGTGGGCCGCTCCGCCTGATTAAATTTTAGCAGGGCCACGTAGCCTCGTCCTAAATCAGGTTCAGACACGTTTGAGGTAGCCCCGGCCGGCCGCGGCCCTTCCCTTACTAATTTAATTAGTAAGTACGCAACTCAATACGGAAAGGAGTCGGGCTATCTGAAACGTGTATGAACCTGATTTAGCATGGCCTCCTAAAATTAAATACAGCGGAGTGGCCTACCTTTGAAAACCTCACTGTATCCTTGTAGAGAAGGGACACCCTTCCTGTTCAGCCCTAAGGAATAACGGAAAGACAGCTCCTCAAATATTGGCCAGGCAGAGGCTGTCTGTTGAGGCTAGAATGGAAATTCGGGGAACTTCTAATTTAAAATGGAGGAATATTTAAACGATCACCAATTAACTCAAAAATTCTCACCAATTAGATCGGATTTCCTCACCAAGGTTTTGAAATATTTCAAGTAAGAGAATATTATGTCCGCTAATTATTGTGAAATAAATAATATTTTCCTCATAATAAGCGACCAATGATTGATGAGTAATTTTCTGAAATTGATGAAAAAATTTGCTTTAACTGGTGAGAGATTTATAATTAATTGGTGAGAGTTTAAATGGCTCCCTTTAAGTTAGTCAATATTTGTGAAGATATTTAATGTTCTTCCTGATTTTATTTTCTTAGCCAGAAGTCAGTAGACTCAACAGCTACCTTAAATCAGTTAAATGGAAGCTTAACAACAGTGTTCCTTCTATCTACACGAAGAAGGGAGTAGTCGGCAACCATTAAAAATAAATATTTCAGTAATCATAATATGTCAACCAATACTTTACTTTTAGGCGGTGAAGTATTTTGGATGACAATATTAGTGCCGTCCAAAAAAAAGAAGGGATTCTACTTAGACAAAATATTAAATGTTATACTTTTTAAGTCAGTTTACACAGCTTCTTTAATTCCACTTCCATACCCGACCTGAGTCAGATTCTTTGGTTAAAATCTGGATTCGCACATTTCCATTCTTTGCCTTGTGCTAAACTGGATATCCTTTGGGCAGCATTACATCCCAGCCCTTCCGAATACTGACCCTAACAGCGGCCTGTTCCGCTTATTAGTTGAAGTGCCTAACCGGAGACAAGCCTCCTTACTACCCCGGCTCCAAATTCCACTGCTCTCCATATTATTTCTGGAAAGGATGGAGTGAGCCGGTGCCCGAGGGCCTGGTTATGGAAAAGCATGCGGAAGGCGGGCCAGGTCGGTGACGGGTAAAGATCGGCTGGAGGAAAGGCCTCTAGAACAACATGCTGGGAAAAGAACAGACTAAAGACCAGAGGAACCTGAGGAATAAGAAGCTGAGCCGCCGACACAAGTTCCTCGAGCCCCCTCAAAAACATCCATACTTCTTTTCCCGTCATAGTACGTACTTATACTACTGATACTATTTTCCTCCTTCCGCATGAGGCTCCTGTTCCTTTTTGGACCGGCAGCAGAAGGATCGATGAAATGAAATACGGAGCCCCCCAACTCAATTCTTTTGTCTTGTGGCTTTCAGTTCTTCCTGACTCCGATCCCTCCTTTCTCCTCCTCCAAGAAAAATTGTATGGTGGGGGCAGGCTACCTGGAAAATCCGGCGTATTATTATGTATAGGACCCGGAATCTGGGCCCCCGTAAAGAACTCCCAAATCGCTCATCTCCCCCCCCCCCCCTTTGTTTCAATAGAGGAAATTGATCGGATTCCCGACAACTCAATTCTCTTTGTTTTCACAAGATATTAAGGAGGGGATTGAGTGACTTGCTCCTGGCAGGATGGAAGGATCCATGTGTGTAGGTACCATGTAGTTGTCTATAGGCCTACTCCGGCAGCGTCAATAATTTTGTTGGGTACACAACACAGTCAGAGTTCAGTTAAACTAACAAGGGATGGTGAGCTTAAGGATTTCATTAGAATTAGAAGGGGAAGTAAAAGCTGCGCTTGTGACGTCATTATAGGCAAGGCGGGAGTTTCAAATCTCGGGCCCTGCTAGGCGGAATTTGAAGGCTCCCGCTTTGCTTTAAGTGACGTCACGACTCCGTTCCCTATACCTGATATAAATTACACGATATTCTAATTTTTTAATATTAGTGCTGAACCAGAAATATAGACAGCAGTCCAAATAAACATATTCTAATGAGCAAACATACACAAACTTTCTAGTGGGTTTATACGGGAGTCATACCCGATTCATATTCCATACTCGACTTGAGTCATATTCTTTGGCTAACATTTAGATTTGTTGAATTCAGTACTTTGTATTGGGTTAAACTAGATATTTTTGGGTAGAATTAAATTATGTCCCTTATCATAAACCTAATAGGCTTGGAATCTATTTCTTCATTAGGAAGGACTTTCTCCTAGATAGAGGTTAGGATTTTTTGGGCGGCATCGCATATATTAATTTTAAGTTCCTGCAAACGTCTTGCAAAATATTTACTATCCAATTCTAATTCTAATCGTAATTATAGTAGTCAAAACTCACGAGTCTGACTATCTATCGCACAAGCCTATTACACGAACGTCTCTACCAAACTACAAAGCCTTTAATGTTTTTCTCAAATGTTTTACTTCTTTAGAATTCAGAGCTTCCAGGAGGCCGGCTGGATCATCACCCAACGTAGTACCAGCCAGCTCCCGCCTGACAAAATTGCCTAATTAGTGACGGGGTATTCTTGAGTAAATAACAGGAATGTAAAGTTTAAATACAATGTTATTGCTTGAGAATACACGTTCCTAAGAGGGAAACTCAGCACTGTCACTCTCTCAACGGCTGGACTCAAAACAGGCCGAAAAAGGCTCCAGCTGGATTCAAAACAATTGAGCCCTCTGCCCTGGGCCTAATTAAAAGTAGCTACCTACCTCTCCGCCCCCATTTTTAATTTTAGGCCTGCGGACCCGGGGAAAGGTTCGAGGCCGGGGAGAGCTCCCTCTCCCCCGAAAAAGTAATATAGAAACAAATGGATCCGGGACCCAAAGGCAGAGGATGAGGAAAGGGAAAGGCACAATAAGATTAGGCTCTCGAGGGACCCGGCCCAGCTCCGAAGGATTGAATTGTGGGCCTGGGAAACATGACATACATCTTGTTCTTTCTTCTATTTAGAAAATAAAAAGGTGAAGGCTGGCTTGCTTATACAAGGCCCCGCCACACTTGGGTGGCTCCGAGACATGTCAACACATTACCTTACATTGTGAAAGCAGGGGAGTGCCTTTCACTGTGTACCTAGGCCTGTCAGTAATGCGGCACTACACTGTACTATTATTTGCACGGATCCAAGTACTACATGCCATAGGCAAAATGTTATTATTCTTAAAAGTAGCCGTACACGGGAAAATTCTGGTCTGCATATCCGCCCAAGTACTTAGACTCTGTACACAGAACCACAGAATAGGCCACCCCCAAAAAGCTTGAAATTTTCCCCCCAGGTTTTAGAAGGGAGTCCCAGAAAGATAAACTCCCCGTTTTTTCCCCCGGATTATGAATTTGTCAGACTTGTCAGGAACAGATGGATTTTCATAAATCACAATGGGTGGGCAATTCCGTTCCTTTAGTCTTGCCTCATCGGAGCCTGGGAAGAGAGGAACTATTGGCTTTTGTGCAGGAGCAGAGGGGCTTGTTTTATATGGAAATAATAGGGCTTGGGATATTGCTTTTTACGGGGATGGGTCCCGAGTACCTCTTTTTTCCCCCGTTCCGGGCCTAGATTTACTTTTCCCTAGATTTACCTTATTGTCTCTGTCAATGTGATAGCTGGAAGTCTCTGTTGATAGTAGCTGGGTAGGGAGGGCCGAACTAGCGGAAAAATATGAGTAGTCAGGTACTGTCAGGTAGGGCCTCTGCCCCATTGTTTGGAGGATGGGCTCTGTAATATTGAATTCTAAATCGGTTTAGACATATCTAATCTCTTGCTTGAATAAATGATTATTGAAGCCTTTCTCCGTCGACGAAAGTGGTTGGGTTGGGTACGTAGGAAAAAAAATCGAAAAAATAGTCATTTTCAGCATAGGCAGTGGAGGCCTCGAGTAATACGATAATACGAACTCTGGGCTGATTTTAAATTAAGTTTAAGTTAAATTCAAGTAAGCAGTAAAATAAATGATTAATTATTGTTCCATTAAAATATACATTTTAGCATAAAATTAGCACAACATTATGCCTTATTGAGCTAATTTCCTTGTTAGATTGGATCAAGTTAGTTCTGTTAGTTCGTAGTGGATTACATAAATAAGTACCTACGACTTTACTCCGCCTAAAAGGTCAATTCTTATCTTTGTTCTAAAATCTACTTTTATGTGGCATCACATACAACCCATTCATATGTTTGTATGTATATGTATAGTAAATCCTAATTAGATGAACGTATATATTACTTAATTTTAGAATTTCTAAATTAAACTTCAGAGTTGAAGGAAACTGGTCCCGAAAAAAGTGTGGATTTGACCAGCAAATGAGGTTAGGTTTTAGTTTCTTTTAAAGAACTTAGATTTGTTTTAAATAGTGCTCCCAAAAATGTCATTTTGTCTGGCAAGAAAAATACAAGGCAAACTAAAATAATTGCCAAAAACTAAAATAATTTGAATTTACCTCGGGCTCTTGTAGATCCTAACTACATAGGTACTAGACACCTAATTTTACAAATAGTTAATATAGGTATATTTATTTTGATTCAATTTCGTATTCGGTGTGAATCTTAGTTTCCAGAATTACTTTTTCAAAATCCGTAGTTTTACCCAAATACATTTTAGAAAATAGTAAGAAAAGGTCAAACGTTTACGTACATAATATATAAATAATATAATCTCCATTTAAAAGGAGCCTATTGTATGTGCTATTTTTTTTGTATTTGTTTTTTTTAAATATGTGAATTATTTCCCAATCTGTGAATTTCCCCCAATATTCCCTTTTTCCCTCCATTCCATATTTGTTGTTGACACTTGACACGACTGCCAGTCCCACTGGTCCTGATCATCTCCCACGGTCGTTCTGCCAGCCGGACTGGTGACTTTTGGTTGAAGTGTGACAAGCCAAGTGTCACTTCAGTTCCCCCCGTTCAAATTAAAAGTTTACCACCACAGGCCCCAGCCGAGCCGGGTTCGGGCTCCCAGTGAACTGGTTGTAATTGATTTGTCAAAGGGATTTGAGGGCCCCGGAAAATCCGCCCTAGCTTAGCCTCACTCCTCCGGCTCCTGGCTCCTCTCTTTGTTTTTTATTGGGGGGAAAACAAAGGGCCTAATAGGACTACAGAGGCTACAAATCAGAGCCCAAAACCGCGAGCGGGGAGGGAAACCAATAACAGAGAATTTTGTGACAATGAGGCCGGCGGTTTGGGACACGACATGACATGTTGGGGCCCACCAAGACCCAACACTAGACTCAGGTGGCATGTGAAGATGGAGGATTTAAGAGAACTTGGTTCCAAGGGCTACTACTGGCTCTCCATTTCATGTACCTATACTAGCATGGATCTGGATCCCTTTGATCCCCCCCCAAAAGTTTCGTGGTTTGACTCTGTCCGAAGGCTGTACGGACTAACGAGAGCTTAACTTGTCTTTTGGGCCGAGGCGGGAATTAGGAGGCGGGACAGAGGGACCAAGGCCCTCGGGGGGTCTCTTCAAATAAGTCCAAGTCCTCTCCAGCTATTCTAATTAGTCGGGACCAGAAAGGCCTTGAGTCCACAGTTGGTCCTAAGGTTCCAGGAGTCCCGGGTCTGCCTGACACAGACACCAACTACAAAGGCCACACCTTTTCCAATGGAGGTGTGAACATAAGGAATTTAACACGTAGAGTATCAACATTCCGCCTTCTTTGGGCACTTGAAAGAGATGAAACACTATATCACAGATCAGAGTGCCCAGATAGCACCGTACACGTCACACTACTATTTTACTCATAAATCCAAATAATGTATACGTAAAGTTAGGTAATGTAAGGTAATTAAAGCTATGTTACACCCCAACCCTGAAAACGGCCTGCGGGCGTTGAAACCAGCCACAAACCGAAGACGCCTTTTCGAAATTTGACTGTAGTAACCTAACCTGACCTAACTTAACTTAACCCAACTTAACCTAAGCTAACCTAACATAACCTCGGGTAATGGTCGGTTGTGAAAAAATATCCCATAACTAGTAGTGGCTATTTCGGGGTTGGGGTGTAACATATGCATATAATTTATTTCCATGAGTTGCTAGACACTGGCTAATTTTAAATGTTCTTTAGGCTAACGTCACTCCTCCATTGGGTATAAAACTTAGATCTTCTCAATAATGGCCAAGCCATTCCTGCCGACAACCCTATTGTTAGGAGCAACGAGTTCCTGGACAACGGAGGCAATTGAATTTGGGACTGGGGAAACCGCGAAGGATTTTTCGCCCATGCGGAATTTCGTGAAGCGTTTCCTTTGTAAGGCAATGGCTATCAAAATCCATATCTTGATGTTCTGTATGAGGCAGAAGGCTCGGGCTCCCCTTTCCATAGCCAAGTTCCGGTACCGAATGCTAACCGAGATGAGGTTGTTCCCTTCGATAAAAATCCTGCTCAAGTCCTCTGCGCTCTGTGGTAAGTCGGACTAGCGACACTTCAATCTGGCCGAGACTCGAGAGCTGTACCGTGTTAAAGTTGTGTGACAGTAGGACCCATCGATAAGATTTAATACGAGTTAAATATGAAAATACTACACGCATGCACACAAGCTTATGCAAACAACTCCTATATTTAACCTGATCCAAGACTACCTACACGGATCCGCCTAGGTAACAGAAATGAGCCGCGTCATCCCCGGGTCCACGCCTTGTCCAATCCTAGCCAGATTTGTTGATCATTGGGTCTTGATTTCAATTTTGAATGGCCAGGCTTCAATTACATGAGGCCAGAAAAGAAAGGTAAGTCTGGAACCTAGCCTGATTACTTTCTGGCCTTTCATTACACATTCGAGCCTGGATTCAATTCGGATCACCCAAAACCCGACACACAAAATTATACTGCGGAGAACTAAGAAGCTTCAGTTCCATTCCAAAACCGACCAGATTAAAAAACACAGGCCGACAATTTTACCGTAGTGCTATGTGCTATACTATAGACTAAATATACGAATATGGATGGACGTATGAAGTCTTCTTTCATTGAATATGATTGGTTCAAGATAGTACTTATGCAGAAGTAATACAGATTCACAATTTGGCATTCAATGTCCAAAGTAACAGAAGTTACAACGTGAGTGAATACCTGCTCTGATTATAATATGGCTCGAAATCTCAACACGTCGAGTTTCTAATATTTTGATATTGCAATATTGACTTGTCACCGGAAAGGCATACTTCCTGAAACATTTGCCTAAGTCAATCCGGATTAACCTGTTCCGAATTCGAATAATTATTATTTAAAAATAAATATTTAAAATACTGAACGGCGTTCACGTTCACTAATTTGAGTCAAATAATGTCAATTTCATTTATCGTAATGTTCCGTAATTTAACTTTAATTTTGACGATTTTAACAGTAACATGCTTTGCAACCTAAAAACTAAGAATCTAACAATAATTTTCCTTACTGCGGCCGTCATCTTCATAAACTCTTAGCCAAAATCAATAATTTTTTATGCAAAAAGAGTACTAAGTCGTTATCCAATTCACGGAAATACGTATACGTAGGTTTAAGTTAAGAAGGGTCTGAGCGGGAGGCGACCTGTGTTGTGAATCCTAAGCTTTTTGGGCCCTAGGCTTACTGAATCATTGCTCATGAGTTATAATAGTACAGCTAAATTTGCACCAGCCCATACTCCGAATTAGAATAAGTACAATCTGAACCTGGTTCCAAAAAATTAGTCCAGGATCAAAGGGAGTTTGTAAGTATTAGGGAACCAGGTCCGCATTAGGGCTAAAGAGAGGGCAGAAGGCCGGATTATTAAATATGGTAGAAATCCCGGCCGTGTCTGTTGTGGGCGGGTAGAAGGAAAGGCCCTCGAGCAGCCTCTAACCGCCCTCCTTCCTCTAAATAATATTCCTTGGGCCTATCTTCCGCTCTTCCCTTTCTACGTGATTGAATCAGAGCTCCAAGGATTTAGGAGGAACAAAGGGGAAGAAAGGCGGACTTAGGGAAAGGGCCAAGGCTCCTACTCTACCTATAGGTACTACAACCTACTACCTACTCCAAATCCTCAGGAAAGAAGAACCAAAGTTTACGTGGGGATCCCGGTCCCACTTTTTGAGAAAAACTCTTTATCGACCTTCACTGAACAAGAAATGCGGAGGCAGGAAGGGATCCCAAAATTGTTGTATTAAGGAAGGGCCATCCGTATCTATATAAGCGGGAAAATATTAATTTTAGTGAGGAAACTAGACATTTAAGTGGAATTAAGTTGAATTTTTCGGTCTAGAAGGGAATTAGCCAAATGCTACTGTAGTTAATGGGTTTATTACAGACCTTAATGTAGGTAAAGTAATACTTATTAGGTTACGTAATGTAACGTAACGTAATATAACGTAATATTATTTAGTAACCTAATAGTTATTGATATTTTATTTATTTTATAAAAATAGATATGAGTGAAATACTACGTGTATTTTCAGCTACAGCTAAAATTCACAAAATTCTTGTTTTTTAAATATTTTTTTTGAACAAAAAAGGGATGCCATTCATTGTTTAATTGTTCCACCTCACTTTGCAGTGCCCTCAGAAATACAGATTTTAGCGGAATAAAGCTTTTTAAATGATAGGTACGATAATTATGTTATTTAGGGATGCAAATCATATCACGCAGATCAATTGTAGGACAAGGTTTTGATTTTGACATATCTGGTGACAAAGATCAATTTTGCGTCACTGGATTTACCGCTCCGTGCAAATAGTTACAACACAGTGCACGGCATAACCTGAAATGGGTCGAAGGTTTAACTTCGATTTAATACATTTCACGTTAAGGCGTTTAAAAGCATTTGAGCGGCGTTTATCTTTCAAACGGAAATGTGTACTTCATTAAAATAGTTATATGATAAAATGCTAAGCGTGGAGAACAATATTCTTTAATTAATGTAACTTGTTAAAAATTATTTGTATTTTATACTTCCCCGAAAACGCTGAGTTTAGCGTTAAACCAAATATGCACATCAGCATCCTATGTAGATGTACCCGATCAATATGACCCGAGATCGGGGATCGCGTACGGAATATAAATCGGCTCCTAATACACCGACTAATAAAATGTGTATCCAACATCTATGTATCTGTTACACCCCAACCCCGAAAAAGGCCCGTGGGCGCTGAAACCAGCCACAAGCCGAAATGACGCATTTTCGAAATTTGACTGTAGTAACGTAACGTAACGTAACCTAACCTAACTTAACTTAACCCCACTTAACCTAAGCTTATCTAACCTAACCTAACCTGATAGTATCATTATATTTAGGTTAGGTTAGGTTACCTCGAAGTTTTCGGGTAATGGTCGGTTGTGAAAAAACAGCGCATAACTAGATGTGCCTATTTCGGGGTTGGGGTGTAATATATATATATTGGCGAATTTGACAATTTCATTTTGGGCTCAAGTCCATATTTTAGGTGCAGCACCAAGTCATTAAGAGTCCTTGTTTAAATTGTCAATCCATTGTTTCACACTTAGATTCGGGGTTCCGGTGTCATTTTAAAATGTAAATACTGTACTCATTATCATTCGTATCAAGCCTTGTATTTTGGGCCCAGAACATGAGGAGAGCCTCCTTTTGGGGGAAAATCAATGAGACTGGTGGGCTCCCCGAAAGTCCCTCTTTTCAGTGTATTACTCCATAATTTAGGGGAGTTTATGTTATGGGCGGGCGGGATAAATGAGGTTGGGCGGTTGGCGTGGGTCCTGCTCACGGCCGTGTCACATCTGGGTTTCGAAGGAAGTAAATCAGAGTCCATTATAGAGGCATTTGGGGCTCCGGGCCTTCCTGCGGCTGTGTCCTCTAAGACAATAAAAACATTAGACGTGGGGGAAGAAAATAAGCCTTTCTCCCGCTACGAAGAGTGTATGAGGATGATGAGATTTCTTTCCTTTCCCTTGGAGCCGGCCCTATAAATCAGGCCCGGAATTTTACGCTTAGGGCCTAAGGAAAAAATATGGGGAAATTAATATTAAGTGCGCTCTCAGGCCAGGCAAGACGACGTGGGGGACTTCAGAGACATATAGTGCGCGGCTTATAGCGCCCAATGGATCCCTCCAAATAGGGCCAATAATTATAGAGAAAAAAAAGTCTGGGCCACCTCAAGAATTGCAATGGGTCCCATTTAAATCATCATCAAATATCACCAATTGACTCAAATTCCTCACAAACCTTTTCAAACTTAGTATAAGCAAAATATGATTTATTTTAGAATAATTAACGGGATTAAAAAGTTAGAATTCGAAATATTTCAAGACTCTGGCGAGGAAATCGGATTGAATTGGTGAGAGATTTCGAATTACTTGGTAATGATTTAAATATTCCTCAATTGCAAGTTCCGGCTAGTACAAATATCTGTTTACTAGGAAATCTCAACTGCTTGAGTCGTATATGTACGTACGTACTTTGGTATATGAATGTAACTCTTAATTCTTATTTTTAAAGAAATTGTGTCAATTTCAAGAAAAAAATCAAACATTTCTGCCGATACAGATTGATTCGGACAAAAGAAGCAACATCTTTGAGATTTAAAAATAATTATAATATTCATTTTTCATGCTAAGTCTAGAAATATCTACACGGTGTCCCGATACTTCATTTCCATGCAATTAATATTGCTTGCTCTTCATATGAGTGCCGCCCAAGAAATGTTGACTCGAGCCCAAAACTAAATAAATTTTGCAAATAAGGAAATATCGATATTTGACACAAATATTATTGTTTGCCACTCCGGGACTGATACACGACTCATATTTCTTACCAGACATATTGTTTGATATTGGTTTGGGATAAGATCTGTCATTTCTGAGTGAGCAGAATTACATAGAGGCCCGCCGAAAACGCTATGCCGGCTCCCCTAATGAAAATCAATGAGAAATTAGACTGGCACATGGGAGTCTGGATTGTGAGGCCTGCCCCTGGGTTCCCGGAGACTGTGATAGAAGGGAAAACTGCCGATGGCGGAATTTCCACTTTCCCCTAGTTGACTCGTGAATGAAATGAGGGCCGGTCCGGAGTGAAGTGGGTCGTTCTGAGGCAGGCGGCTATAGAGTATCCGCCGGAATCGGATCCCAATAAACCTATGTTAGTTCTCTCCAAAGAAACAAATAAAGTTTGAAGGGAAGAGTGTTAGGGGCTCATTGGGTGAGTTTCACGCACTTTCTCTAATTCTATTGCCGGGTCCGGAGCTCGGCGCGGCGGTCGTAGGAGCTCGGCTGAGGGAAGGGGGAACTTGGTCCAAGGGCTAAGTACACAGAGGAAGGGAGGTTACATTTCGTCCTGGAGGCATAAACAGGCGGATGATGATGATGATGATGATGTGAGGCCGTTACGTTATAGGACAGTAAGGGGGCGGCGGGCGCGGGATTCAACGATTAACCTCCCGTGGTTTAACTATATACTTTTACCAGATTTAGCTGCGCTTTTGCTGATGGGATTTTCTGGATTTTACTGGGCTTTTACTGAATTTGCTGCACGTTTTCTATTTTTTTCATATTTTCACCACATTATTATCCCTGCTTTCAATGCTTTTACTGAATTTGCTGCACGTTTACTCTTTTTTACTACTTTCACCATATTTTCCCTGCTTACAATGCTTTTAACAGATTTGGCTGCGCTTTTACACATTTTTTTTTTAGATTTTACCGCTTTTACCAGATTTGGCTACGCTTTTACTGATTTTTCTGGATTTTACCGCTTTTACCAGGTTTGGCTGCGCTTTTACTGATTTTTCTGGATTTACTGCGCTTTTTCCATATTTGGCTGTGATTTGACTGATTTTGCTGGATTTTACTACTCCTTTACTAGATTTAACTGCGCTTTTATTGCTTTTTTCTGGATTCAGCGACGCGTTTGACATTTGGCTGCGATATTGTTGTTTTTTTGGCTGGATTTTGCGGCGCATTTCGTGTTTTAGTCGGGATTTTACTGCGCTTGCATTATTTTTCTGGGTTTTACTGCACTTTGACCAGATTTGGCTGCGCTTTTATTCGTTTTTCAGACTTTCGCCGTACTTTTACTAATCTCACCGAATTTAAATGTATTTTTACCGCTTTGTTAACTTCCACTGCAATGCGTATTTACTGCTCTCATGGACTTTCTCCATCTGTACATACAGTACTTCTACTGCTGACACTGATTTCTCTGCTCTCAGACTGCTTTACCAAAACTCTTCTCACAGCGCTTCCATTCTAAGCTTTCAGGGCGCCGTCGAAGCTGGCTATGTACCTTCTCAACCTTCATAGCGCTGTAAGTGTATTTCCTGCATTGAAGCTGCGTTTGTTTTCAAAAAACTTTTTTTACCCTCGCAACACTCTCGCAGCTCTTAACCGCGCTTTCTCCTTACTTTCTATGCGAACTTGATCTAGGTACTTACCAAGCGCTTTTATTGGTTTTCCGGTGGCGCTCACTGGATTTTGCTAAATCCAAGTGCATTTACAGTTTTCAGTTTTAACTTTTTTGGGGTTCGATACTTTAACAGTGCTTTCCTGGTTTTCTCCCGCGCTTTCACCAATTTTATTAATTTTTTTCTACCGCGCCTTACCATAATTTCCCCTCATATTACTCACGACTCTTTTAATACGGAATTCTTGAATGCCTGGAATTTCCGGTTCCGGGGGTCGAGGCCCTCCTCATCCCGACAGAGCCGAGTCCTTATAAAATAATACTTTTAGGGAGTCAGGGCTGCCTGTTGGCTCTTAAAACCATTCTCATTTTCATTTCACTCCCATTTCATTTCATTGCTCTAAATTCATTTCACCTCATGAGGTAGGTAGGCTAAGGTTTCACTTTCATTATTACGTTTCCCTCCCTCTTTCCTCATCATAACAACCGGCGGAGGTTTCCCTGAACATACAGCACGTATGCCGATGCATGGAGGATCTGAGCCAAACCAGAACCTGATATGAGTCCCTAATAAGCAGGCAGGCCTATTCTACAAATTATTCCCCGTCCTCCCAATTAACCAAAAATTATATCACCTCACTTTCATCTTCTAATAGGTCCGGGACCCGCCTAATTTTCAATCAGTCTAGTGTATCCATGTATCGTGCCCCAAATTGATTCTGGGATTCCAATCCTAATTTAATTTTGCTACCTCATAATATGCATATTTTAGTCTGGAAGGAGGTTAGTTGCACTAGATGGAACAAAGGTACCTGGTATTAATATTTACTTGAATTTCTGTAATAATATTAATAATTTTTCGAACGGCCATTTCGGACTTTCATAAATAGAAAAAAACTAATTTTAGATAGATATGGAAATCCCGTAACAGTCCGTAGAGCAGAAGCGTCAACCGCCCATGTGTTATAATACAGGGCAGAGCTCTAGGATTGTTTGTATGGGCTTGAGTGGGTCGGCCTGTTGAAAATATCTCGGTTTGGCGGTAGAGATTAGATTAGCCAGATCACCTTATCTCGACTTGACGCCTTTCCACCAAAAGAGCTTTCTTCCCTTTCCACCGACTCAATAATATTCCTAGCCTAGATGGGACCGCAGGACCAGCCCGGCTCCTTTTATTGCAGAGTCCGGCACTTTGGGCCAGAAACTCTCTAAGCCTCGGCTTTCCTTTCTGTCTCTTTCAAAGCCGGCTCGGAGGAAGCCTATGTTAAGGGCGAGGCCTCCAATAGCTAAATAAAAAATTATAGCATTCCTACTTTTAGAAATATATATTTTATTTTAATTATGAGTGGAAATTGAGAGTAGTGCGCCAGAGGCAAAACCTTTTGCGAGGACTGTAAAAAAAAAACAAGTATATTTTGTTGGACCCCATAGACTACGTGCTGGAGAGGCCCACACCGCTTACAATAGACAGTTTGGGGACCTTACAGAACATTTTAGGGGAGTCTTTCGAATCAATTTCTAACGGCATAAATTAGAGAGATTTATTTTACTTAAGAGATATTTTGCGAAGAACTATAGCTCCACCTGAAACCTCTTAACAACTTATCATATAAAAAGCATTCTGTATTTACTTTCATGTTAGAAAAAGTTATTGGCGCTTAACTTACGATTTGTACGTTACAGGTTCCTTGCCAATGTTTGCTAAAAATGTTTACAAATTAATTTTGCCTTATTGATACATTTTCAAGTTCGGATGGCTCTCTTTCCAAATCTACGTGTTAGTTGTATTGTACGTAATTGTTTTCTTTCAATATACAGACAAATTATTTATTTTATAAATATATTATTTATTTTATATTTATATTTGTTTCATTTTTCATATAATAGAAAAAACCTGCTTTCAGCAGCTTGGGACCAAAAGGTATAGCAGAGGAAAGAAAAGACAGAGGCAGAGAAAAAGAAAT